>CAUJNA010000307.1:0-47500 GCA_963377175.1 Effrenium voratum | reverse complement strand
AGGCATACCCACAGAGTAGAAGAGGTACAGTTGCCCGGCTTTGTCCACTTTTACCCTGTTTGTTAGATTGGTTGCTGTGATCGCCAGAAACACATTTTATAACCACCTGGCTGGATATAAGTTGAGACTGTTTTCTTTCGCAAAGAAAGGCGCACTCTCGCGAGCGATTTCGAGCGGAGGACCTGGGTGGGCTCCAGCGCATGCCGCCCAAAGTGCGGCAACGCCTCAGGAGGGCCGGAACCCGGGGGAAGGCTGGGTCCCCATAAACGAGGCTGGGTCCATTTTAAGACATCCTCAAAAATGTCCTTCATGCTTGGTCAGCCCAAAGGCAGTTTTGAGAACTCCCCCAAGAATGTTCAATTTAGTGGACCCAGTGAGGGGTCGTTCACTAGACAAAGCTTTTTGAGGCCTTAAGGCTTGACTAAGGCACCCCCATTACCCCGGTTGGACTGAGGATCAGCTCACGTTCGGTCGGACTGTCCTGTTTTGTCTATCAGATCCCTTTTATATTTCCCCTGACTTTTAAAAAGATCAGCACCTTTTGAATTGTATTGAATGACGCTTCCTTTGTCATCCTGTCTATGGTAATTTTGGTTTCGGCACACAGTGGACACGTTAAATCTCGATCACCAATATCAAGAGGACTCCAACATTGTCTCATGTCCATGTCAGGCAGCAGCCTCCGGCCCAACGGCTGATGCGCCTTGCTTTGTCAAAGGAAACTGGAGCAGATGAGCATGGGCTTTTTCCGCCTGCTTCAGCAAAGACCCAAATCCGTTCCGCGATCCGGCAAGCAAATGGATGTCTCAAAATTAGGGCACCGCACATCTCTGGTTTCCGTTGAGTTTCCCTAAGTCACTCCAGAATGAGTATCCTCAAAGGAACCACCCATAATTGCAGAAGAGGGCCAAGGCCATTCTGGGAAGATCGTTGGAAGCCTGGGGTTAAAATTGGGAGACTTGCCCATTGGGCGATGGTCCAAGATCCCGGATGAGCTCAGAGCCCAATTCTTTTCTCAACTCCTGGCCCGCGAAGGGAAGGATTTGGAATGGTTCCTACAGCTCGAGCAATGCGGGAACAGAAAGCCCCAGACACCGGCGCCTGCTTTGTGGGCTCTTCCAACAAGAGGGTCGGAGCCCCAGCCTTTTCGGCTTCCCTTGCCGGGCTTTTTCTTTTTGCCTTGAAACCAACCCGAAAGGGAACTAACACCTTGCACGCAAAAATCACCTCTAAAAGTGCAGCCCTCATTTGCGCCAGCCCTTTTGCATTTTGTTTGGCGATGCTTCCCCCTTTTTTTGCGTCTCAGCCATTGTCGTAAGTCAAAGTCATGAAGCCGGGGTACTTGGGCTTAGGGCTGGTCCACGGACCCTTGAGGACTAGACAACATCAGAAGGTTTCTAGCAAGATAACTCATTCAGGCCCCCTTGTAGATGGCCAGTCGCGGTGGTCCCCTGTTTTTGTCGCAGGCGGCTGCCGTATTGGGGTTGGAAAGGGCTCTCCTCGTGAGGCAAGGAGATTTCTGGTCTTGGCACTTTTCAGTCAACGAACAGGGCCTCATAGTGGGTTGCAAATCAATTCGGTCGAGTTGCCGCGGCTCGGCTTGTTGGAGTGTGAACTCTCTCTCTCTCTCTCTCGCTCTATCGGCTGGTTTTGCTTGGAGTGGAACTTTCCAGGTAGCCCCACGACACCCACGCGCGGTTCTCTGACTCTCCCGTTTCGTTTTTCGTTTCGGTGCAAGGCTCCCGACAAGCTGAGGGGCGGTTGATCTTGCGGGCGGGAGCTCGCGGCAGCTTGCGCCAGGTTTGTGTTCAACAACGCCATCAAGGCGTCGGGTGAGGGGGGGGGGTCGGGCGTTGCACGAAGCGATTCCGGTTGGGTTCCTTTTGGTCTCCCTTTATTAAATCCACCGAGAAAGGGGTACCCTCAAAAGCACACTCATGCATATATTTAGCTGCATGCCAAACTGTTGGGATGACAAAGGAGGCTGTTGACCATGTGTGAGCCTCACTCCAAGGCAGTGCAGGATGTCATGCGCCATTGGCACATGCCTTTGCCCCTGTTCAAATGACGAACCATGCCCCAGAAGCAGAAACACGCGACCTTGCCATGCCCATGATCCAGTATTCTTCAAGGGTTCGATGTTCTAGTTCGATATTCTTCGATGTTCCAGGCTTCGATTTCATACCTGAGCTGACAACTCGGTGGAGCCCAGGCAGCTGAGCAGTCGGGAAGTGGAGCGGACCCAAACGATGCACGCAGAAAGCCGCGCACCACGGGAGGCCAACAAGAATCGCCACAAAAATGCAACCGCCAGCGTATCGAACGGAATCGCCTGGCTCGTCATTG
Source organism: Effrenium voratum (assembly GCA_963377175.1). Lineage (NCBI taxonomy): Eukaryota > Dinophyceae > Suessiales > Symbiodiniaceae > Effrenium > Effrenium voratum. Next base: position 45,154 of record CAUJNA010000307.1, on the reverse strand, counting down.
GACTCCTTCACTCGCAGAGGCTCCACCAGTCAGGCGTGCGACCTTGGGACCTTGCGCCACGTTCTCAAGCTCCGTTTGGGGAAATCTATGGAACCCTGCACCCCCAGACTCTCAACTTGCATAGCAACTGAGTAACTGAGAATGGCTCGGAAGCTATGGAGCAAACACTTGGATCTTCAGAGACACGCCGCGCGGCTCATCACGCCCTTTGGATTCGATCCCCTCTCTGGGCGATTCGCCCTACCGTTCATCCCGTTCCCGGTTCCTCGGGCCTGTGAAAACCTGGGCTGACCCTAGCCTCGAGCTTTTGGCTTTCCACTGTCCCTTTCAACGGTTGCAGCCAAGCTGCTTTTCACCGGGGGGCCTGAGTCTGGAGAGTCACATCTTGAGGAATTGAGGACCATCCCAGTTGAGTCGTCAGAACCTGGTAAGGTGGACGCCCTAAATATCACAATTACACCAAGCACGCGCCAGGGGGTCTTTTTCGGGGTTTCCTGGTTCCCTACTTGCAGTACTTTTCATGGCATCCACCGCATCAGAGGGGTCCACCCAAACCCGTGTGTAAAGAACCAAGAAAGCAGCCGCTTCTATTTCCTGGTTTAGGGGAGGGAGTGTTTTACGATCCTTGCGGCGCGCGTGCGATTTTGATCATGAGGCGGCGGGCACTACCGGCAAGAATGCGCAGGCTTTGCAGTGGTGCGCCCTCTTTTGGGGGAACGCTGGGGATGGATGCCTCTTGGGGCACTTATGGCCCTTGGTTTGTTTACCTTGAAAACCCAGAGGCCTGCAATTCTTTTGCCAGAAGGAACTCCGACAATGGGTCTATCTCCCAAAAGGAAATTAATGGAGTTTTGGGCTCAAACAGAGTTGCAGAGCAAATTGCTTTAGACCAGCTATGCCATTGGAGTCCCATTTGCTTGTCACACCTATCGGTTGGAAGGAAAGTGTAGCTGTGAGGATTTCATCAACAGTCTCAACTTAGATCCAGTCAGCCAGGTCGTTATAAAATGTGTTTCTGGCGATCACAGCAAAACTGACCATGTGTTTTCAAGGTTTGCAGTATCACAGGTTTTCCAGTTTTGCTTTGGGCTGCGCAATCCGTAAAACACATATTCAGGTCAGAGTCGTTAGTTCCCGACTTCTTCAAAACGAACCTTAGGACTGAGATTTGGATGTTCCCCAGGGTTCCATGGCGTGTGATGTTGGAGTGCGTAATGACCACAGTAGGCTGAAGGTTGACAATGGTCATGCGTCCTCAAGAGGACCTCAGCCGTCGCACCGGAATTTTGTGAATGCACACTTCTGGGTGTTTGTTTCAACCAGAGGATCCCCGAAGGTGTTGTACTTGAGGTTGCGTGGCTCTTTGGCTGTGCAGCGAAACCACTTCAGAAACCACCCACTTTCCCACGGCTTTTTGCCAATGTATTGAAGAGGGCCCTGCATGAAATGGAGAGGGCGCGGCTAGACAGGTTGGCGTCAACGCAGCGCTGCCAATCATCCGGGACAACATGCCCGATGGCTTCACGCAGAAAGGGCGAGGAACCAGTCCATCCATGTCACCGGGTGGCTGTTGCAAGCGACTTGCAGAACCTATGTCCAGAGCGCGTACCGGATTGAGCAAGCTGCGGGACTCCATCGCTTTCCAAGCCATGCCTCATGGTGTCGGTTCCCTTCTCTGCCCGAACCAAAAGGGTTCGCTCGTTTTGACGCGCAGTCGCTTTTCTAGCGACAACTGAGAGCGATGTCCTGTTTCCTTGTTACAATCACGCCTGCTCTTTTGACGTTCTTTTGACCTTTCGGAAGCAACAGTTTGGCGGACTAGGAAAACAACAGGACGCCCTGCAGGGGGTAACACCGTTTGAAAGTTATCTTTTGAACCCGTAAAGGTTTTCTGATACCGCTGCAAGCTTTGGGTCTTTGCTCAGATAGGCTCTGGAGTGGTTGGGAGCGGCTCTAGGGTTCCGGAAGGCAACGGGGGTTGCTGTTGGGGATACCACCCGGCTTGCACCGAAGCACAATCTGGGTAGCATCCTACCAATTTGTTAGAACTTATTTGGGTCTGTCTTTTTTTTGTGGAACCCCTTTTTGATTAATTTATACGGGAAGCCACAAGGAAACCAACCATTGACCCATTCAGGTCACCCAAATAGAGTCACAGCGAGCACGTTCGGCTCGTTCGCCACGCCTGCTAGGTACGACCGCATGACCGCCGCTGACATCAAGCCCAACGCGAGGCGACTCTCATTGGGGAACCCCCGGAATGGTGGTTTTCGTTTTGGTTTCCCTTGAAGCCAACCAAAAGGGCACCCTCAAAAACACACCCATGTAAATGATGTCCGCCAAAAGATCGGCAGCTGAAGTCATGCTCAGATCCGAATGTGTCAAAGCCAGCACGATCAACAGTCATTCCCAGCAGTTTCCAATTCCATGTTGACCGTGTTCGATGTTTTTGGGTGGGTTGTCCTTCAATTTCAGGCGACAATCACTTTGGGTGCCCCTTTCGCAACCATCTGAACCATTTTTTTTTAAATGAGAATTCCGTTTTGCCTTGTGGTTTCCCTTTTCCACCACCGAAAAGGAGGTTCCCTTTCAAAACAAAGCCACATGACCACTGCCCAAACAAGCAGCTTCCAGTGGTTGCAGCAGGATCTCGTGGACACGGGAATTTGAGGGACCCAACAGCCCAACTGTTGGCCTCAGGTCTTGCGCAATTCTGGCACGGCTCGACATGGGCGGCTCGGGTCCTCGTTTCGATACTTTTTGTTTTGGTTTGTTTAAGAGAAGGCACAAAGGGACACCGGAATCAATGATTTTTTTGGGGGGTCCGACCATATACTACTCCTGGCTCTTTCCGCAGCTTTGGCCTGCCACAAAAGGCATCGAGAACTGTGAAACAAGGCGTCGAGAACGGGTACTGCTTTCGGTATGCCATGCGGATACAGTGCTTTCATTCCATGGACTTTGGATGGGAAGGAGTTTGGTTCAGGCTTTCTGGTCTGACCCACGGAGTGACACACAAGACCATCCTTCGGGAGAATTTGAAGCCGTTTTGCAGCGGGTCTTTTCGGAGGCTCCTTGCTTGGGATTCCTTTTTTCAGGTGTCTCCATGATGCTCTGCCCCACTGCTCCCGCCTTCTCCCCCCTTCTCCCCTAGTCTCACACCTCCCCGCACCTCCCCCCACCCCAACCACCCAGAAGGTTCTCTTCCCCACCTGCCCCTTCTCCCCCGGGTTCTACCATCCAGCAGATTCGCTGGGGACGATGCTCCACGCCCCAGGACCTTTGGCAAGCTGATCGCGGCCGCTGCCACCGCAGGCATGGCCCGGAGCCTCGATCACAAACACCGAGGGAGCAGACCGAAGCGGTTTGGGCGGTTTCGGCGTCGGGAGCACGGGGACCCCCGCGGAAAGGACGACCAAAAAAGACAAGGTTCCTGAAACACCGGAGCGTTTCAGGCCACCCAAACCGTTGGTTTGGACTTGGATGGTTTGGATTGGTGCTTTCGGATTTGGATTCGAGCCCCCGGTTCCTCTACGGGAACCCACCCCAGCAACAACACTAGGGAAAAGCTAAGTAAACTCACGTAAGGTCTGGGTGCACCGGTGCCCAAAGAAAACCCACTGAAGGTTGCCACGGATGAAAACCCCCTCCCATGGCACCTACGGGGTCCAGGTTTGCAGGTGCCTGTCAGGTTCTCCCGTCGAGCGGACAGGGAGGCTTCAGCCGGGGTTGCTTCCCCAGAGAAACAAGGGATGTGCCTCGCAATGGGCAACCTTGAGGGGTCCTTCATTTGAGAAGCTATGTCCAGACCCCTCCCTCAAAATGGGTTTACCTTTGCTGGAGTCTCCTTTGTAGGTTCATTAAGTATGGACCAGCATGAAACCTATGGGCATGTCATTTCTTTTTGGGACCCCCCAAAATGGTGGTTTCCTTTTGGTTTCCCTTTAAAGCCAACCAACAAGGGGTTCCCAAGACAAAGACAGATCCGTAAGCTTTTCTTTGTTCAGGGCAAGAACTGAGGTAGTTGGCTTTGCTCGTGGAAAACAGCCCCAAGAACCAGTCTCTCAACCGAGGTTGAAGACGCGGAGTTCTGGCTGGAGAGCATCCGCGAGCAGGCAGAGAGAGGGAGAGAGAAACAGAGAAGAGGCTCCACTTATGGGTAATTATGGGACCCCGATGGAGTGAACTGGCTTTCCTTTTGGTTTCCCCCAAAAACACCAAAATTCGGGGAGCCTCAAAAACGACGCCCCAGCATGTTAAGCGGAATTATACACCAACCAAGATCCGCTGGTTGATTAGAGTGGTGCCCCGTTGCAGTTGACCTCCCCTAGTAGGTTCTACTTAGATCCGGGGTTCCCATTGTTAGGAAAGATCAGGCCCCTAAAAAGGCGCAATTGAGGAAGCTGCAAATGTGGGAACTTTGCAATGGGGATCCTTCCAAATGGCCCCAGGCAATGAGGGTGGCTCCTGTGATCACTTTAGTTTCAGAGTTCCCGCAACTCCATGGTCGCCTTCATGGTACCTGATAGGACTTAAATGAGAGGTTGCAAGTCTTTTGGTTGCCGCCCTGTTTGCTTTCAGAACCACTCGGCATGTCCTTTTGGGGGGCGCGACGCCGGGTCATGCTGGGCCTCTTCGGAGTTGTCGGAGGTCTGTGAAGTGGTTCGCTTTGGGAGCCACTGAAATCTTCCCACCTTGTCACCCGAAACCCTCAAACTCAAGCCCTCAAGCCCCCAAAAGCAGCGCTGGTTTTCACGATGTTGCTCCAATGTTCAATTGTCAGTTTGGTCCGTGGGGGTCTACTCTTCCCATTTTCGGAAGGGACACCATGGACTTCAGAACATGGAAGGGTGCTTGGGCCTTCGGCCCCTTGTTCTCCCTTGAGGCCATACGTGTTTTTTCCTGTTCTCAGACAAATAGATGCACGCAGCACCTCTCCCTCAACCCCCTTCCCACATTGATGCGTGGGGTTTTGGGAATGGAATTTGGGAGTGAAACCTCTGGGGCACTTTCCAGCGGAGCTAGTAACCCAGGGTGTAATACAAACAAAGCTTAGACTGATTCCCTCCCTACAAAAGGGTAGGGGAAGGGAAAGGATCTGGCGTCCATTTGCTTTCGCTTCCATGCGGTGTAGCCAAAGTGGTCCCCTAAGTTTGGGAGGCTTTCATAGGAACATGCATTTCTTGACTTGGTGGCTGCTGCGGTAGGTAGCCTGATGGCTTAAAGCGGAAACCAAAGGAAGACCAAAAGCAAGTCAAGGGGAAACCACCGAAAAGAATCAGATGGTCCCGACAAATCAGTGGCAGCAACCTTTCCGTGCTTTAAGGAAAACACGAAGACAGGGAGCAAGGGAAGCGAATCACCACAAACCCGACATCACATGGTATGGAGGCGCCGACACAACAAAACACCGCACAAAGGAAAAAGGGAATTAGCTGCCATTGACCATGGTCACAAAGTATCGACGTGTGTTTTCTATTGTTGGACCCCCTAAAATGGATTCCGGTTCTCCTTTTGGTTTTCCTTGAACAACCCACCAAAGAGGGCTACCAACCCAAAAGAAGACACCCCCCTCCTAAAGAAGGTGTGGTGTTCGCGGGCTAACGCGCCTGAAACGGGAGCCGGGAGCCGGATCTCGGATTTCGGATGCAGGGCCTGGAGCCCTCGGTGGTGGCCTACTCCTCTGTGATTTGCGCCTGCTGCGAGGCTTCGGGGGGAGGGGTTGGGGGGGGGAGAGGGGGGGGAGCTCTGCTTGATGTCTGCGTAGCTCTATGGCGAGCTCATGCTACAGATCCTTTGCTATCCAATTCTTAGTTCATGTTTTGGACATATTGCAAAACTTGCAGATCTGCGGCGGGTTCCCAGGTGTCCCTATATACATCTCTCTTCCAGCAGCGGGACCATTCCGGCAGGCTAAAGGGTGTGCCAAGCAAGTTGGCGACACTTTGCTCAGCTGCCCAAAGCGAATCAACCTTTTGGCTTCCCGTTTTGGGTGCCCATTTTTAGCGACCCCAGAAGGTGATCACCTGTCATGTCTGGCTCCAAACTGGGCAAGTGAGGTTAACAGGCTGGTTCAACAGGTGTTGTGAAATTCAACAGGACTCCCCTAAACCTGGTGCCCTCACAAACCCCGAGCCTTGGTTGGCTCGCAGCCCAGCGCAGAACAACTTGTCCAATAGGAACAAAAGAAGAAACAAACAGAAAAACAACACATTCCTGGGTTTTGAGAGATGGGGGTGTTTGTGTGGCCAAACCTTGAGGCGGGTTCAAATTGAAATTGGTTGGCTGAATTTGGTTTTAATGTGCACAACCTCATTCTACTCAAGTCTTGTACTTAAGGAGTATACCAAAGAAGCGACTACCATCCAAGCGCGGCTCTTTGCAGCCAAACGTCGGGGTTTCCTCCAAGTTACGATTGTTTCAGTAAATTGCTGGTGCTCAGTAGGGAATGAGAAATGGAATGAACCTGGGAGTCCCGATTGAAGGAAACCACATGGAAATGGACGGTTTTTGTTGGGGTCATGCCGATCGAATCCCACACAAGATGGTTTATAGGGGGTCACTCCCTCATTCCCTGAGCTATCGAACCAGCAAATTGTTCGAGGCCCATACGGTGCCGCGGGCGGAGCGCTGGTTCCAGCACGCGCTGCAGCAGGGCTTGCAGCCAGACCTGCCGCAGCCTCAAACACCCGACCCCCAAATTGGGGAGATGCGAAGTGGGACGGGTCTCCATCAACGCAAATGGGTGGGTTTTTGTATTCCCCAACAGAGATCTGCTCAGATTGGCATCAAGGGATAGGGCAGCTTTCAGGGGCAGGGTTTTCCGTAGGGTTCGAGGGATACCATCTGGGCGTACGGGAGGACTAGATATTTTTGAATGATCAGCCGATCTGTTTTTTTCACACCCAGAATGTGGGCCGCTCAGCAGTGGTTTTTTACGTGTGTTTTTTTGGGTTGACACATGTTAGACAGGGTTTTTCCAGTGAGGATTGGCTGTCTCCAACTGTTGTCAGACTATATGGGGATTCGAAGTACTCTGGCTATTTTGCGACAAACTTATCCTATTTGCGGAGGCACGTTGGAGTCTTTTGGCCAAGGCTTTCGTGTCAGTTTCGAGACTTGTCAACTGGAACCAAACGCCCACGGCCCGTGACCGGAAGAAAGCGGAGACTTGCTTCAAGGGACGCATCAAGATCTCGGAACCTTTGGTTGTCAGCCGGAAGGTTGAGCAGATTAAACACAATCTGGGTGGCGCTAGGCCGACTTGATTTCCGCCTCCTGTGCAAACGGGTGCCCAGAACTGCGCCTTCTTATTCAACCATTGGCATGAAATGGTGAACGCAACAACACACCGCATGACGCTTTGGAGACGGGCACCTCAACGCTGGTGTGAGCGACAAGAGAGCCTTCAGCTCCATTTCCCAAAAACAACCAACCCCCTGCTTTTCACAGCCTCAATTCTGCTTTCATTTCTTGGTCTTAGCAAGTGGGTCCATATCCATCGCACGAGTATTTGCTCGAGTCCTAATGGTGAAATTGAATCCGACGGATTCCGTTCGTGTTTGTTGGACCCAGACAACCCCAAAACTTGCGCTGGGACCTGATCTTGGTGCTCAGTAAGGCTTGTGGTTGAATGAACCGTTTTGGCATGGCCGGATAAAGAAAGCCAAATCGGAAATGGATGGTTCTTCTTGTGGTCATGCCTATCGAACACCATAGAGGATGGTTTAAATCGGGGTCAGTCCATAACTCTCATTCCCTGCCTATGGAGCGAACCGATCGCAAGTGATGTTTACTTCACTGGGTTTTGTGAAACTGATTGGACAGCTGCTAAGAACCAAAGAACGTGTTGCCCCAGCACATTTTCATGGACTCCCCCTCTTTGGCAAGAGGAAACTCATCTTCAAGCGGGAGGTATGTGTTTTCACGAAGAGGAAATCCTGTGCGGTCCTGATATTCTTAGTGGTTGAACAACCCGCGGTGTTGCTCCATAGGATCCCCCTACCATTTTTTCTGGTTTGGAACAGCTTCTGAATAGCTAAGTTTTGAGCAGAATTCAAGCATCGCTGTTTGCTAGCCCACACAAAAAAGCAAGCACCTCCCCAGAAGGACACCAAAAAAGGATGAACATCTTTTTAAGCTTTTTAAGACACATTGAGCACCCATGGAACACAAATCATTCGCCTTGGGTAATAGGGCCTCAGTTGGCAGTTTGGACTGGATTTGGATTTGAAGCTCTGGTTCTTGAGGGTAAATGGTGAGGAGGATAAATATCTTGAGCTTTTTCAGACACATTGAGCACCCATGGAGCACAAATCTGCATTGAGGATCATGTACAGCGCCATCATCAACGCCTGGGCGGAGATTGGAGAGGGTGACAAAGCGGCGGAGTGGATGGCCAAAGCAGAGGCGGAAGGCGCGCGGGGACCCGGGGATGGGCGCGCGGGCGGGGACCTTGAGTCGAGTGAGGCGGGCGCTGTGAGCGTTTTGCTCTCGCTTTGTTCATGTTTGGCAACTCGAGTTGAACTAGGTTCGTGTTTAAATGTTAGCTAAATTGTAAATAGATTCGATTGGAAAGAACATGCTGTGCCATTATGTATAATTATATATATATAGAATTATGTTATCAAATAGAAGTTGTGATTGGATTCATTCCTTGTCAAATCATGTTTAGGCTCTAATTTAATTCTAAAGTTCTATTGGGAAAGGATCTCCGTCTAAAGTCTAAATGTAAGATGTAATTCCCGGTAGAATTGTTCAAGCATTTCCTTGTTGAGTCCCAATTAAATCCTATTCAAATTCAAGCATAATTTTCTAGCAAACAAAAGACGCGATTTCAGGACTTCTGAATTCTGTCCTTATGACATCTACTACTGAAATTATCAAGGAAAGACTCCAAGCATAATTTCTTTTCTAAATTATAATTTTAATAATGCTTATTACGTTATTACGTTATTTCAAAATAACGGTTACACAGGAATTCCTTTCCAAAAGAACTCTCCCTGCAAATCAATAAGCATCAAAACAGCATGTATTCAACATTTGTTGGACCGCTAATTTCTTTCATTGTTTTGGACCCTTCTCGTGCCCAAAGACCCGGAAAGAGCAAGCCGTTGGAATTTGGGTCTCTCGGTCGCTTTTCAGGAACCCCTGTTTGGCAGGTTATAGAGGGAAACCACAAGGAAATCAACAACTTTTGTGGTTGGTTCCATTTCAGTACAATACCATTTGACCTGCCACTACTTGTGCGACACGACCTCTTCCAGGTTGTGATGGGGAGTGCGACTCGTAGAGAGATCATTTGTTGCTTTCCATCCCTCAAGATCTTGACCGGTCTTCTGCATGTAGTCCAGCCGTTTCAAGATGCCCCCTTTTTGCAGTGTGCGGATCCACAAAAAACAAGCCACAGGCTTTGGAGGGTGCAGTACCCCAGTTTGGCCAAGTGGACTGCTCTCGGAAAGCAACATTGGAGCGGGCTTTGCTGAACCGCAGGGGGTTCGGGAGTTTATTGTTCTTTTTTGAGGGGCGGTTAGCATGAATCAGCTTTTTTGGGTTCCAAACACACATGTAGGGGGGCGATTTTTGTCAGCCTGCGAGTTGACTCACTCTGCTTCGAATAAACCCCGTGTTTTTATTCGTGTTTGTTTGTTTCTTCTTGCACAGGCGAGCCAAACGCACATTATCGGGTTTGTGCTTGTAGCCAAAAGCCAAACAAGACCAAGCAAGCCGAAAAATAAAGCGACCGCGGCAATGGCAATAAACATAAAAGTCTTGGATGCGTTGAGGGGTTTAGGGTGGCACTCATCGGTTTGATTGTTCGATTGGTGGGGTCAGGGACAGTTTGAGCATTGCACATGGAGCGGTTTGTGTTGTCGCAACCTCACTAGTCTTTTCCGAGCCTCACAGTACCATTTTTTGTTGGGTTGACTTGAAAAGGGCCACATCACGCATGTTGGGCTTCCCGGGTTGATCCATTGTTTCTTCCAGACTATATTTTCAACCGTGTCCCGAAGTAGGACTCCTGGTTTTGAGCGTGAACAGTCGCCAGGCATTGATGTAAACCTGGCCTGCTACAATGCAGCTCGCTCAGTCCAGTTCCATGGAGGGAGGGGCAGCTTTTTGGGTTGCTATTTGTGTCTTGAAATAGACACACTCCAATGCTTGCCTCAGTCCAAAGCGACTCGACCTTACCAGTTTTCCAGTTTGGCTTCATTTTGAGTGGCCGCAATTAGGTGATCACATTGTTTCGGGGTGTTCTTTGGTTTCCCGGTAGACCCCACTTTTTGAATCAAGCGGACCTGAACGACCCCCCAAAGTCGGGGTTGAAGGGGTGCAAGCTGGAGGCCCACGCGCTACTTTTCCTGATTGACACCTCCAAAAGATCATGTTTAGAGAGACTGTTGGGATTCCGTGTTAAGTTGCGGGGCAGCTGCTGTGGGGAGTCAAAATAGAGGTTTGGACCCCCAAAATGGCGTTTGGTTTATCTTTAGCTTTCCTAGCCACCAAAAAAGGGCACCAAGCCTCAAAAGCACACACACACACACCCATGCTTAGGGAATCAAAGACAGCAATGTGGCTGATTTAATTCCGCATGGAATGTCATACAACTTTGACTTGGATTTCCCACCATTTTGGGGGCGGGGGTTCATCTGTGCACGTGGTTGGGCGGTCATCTGCACCTGTCCAACTGCTCATCTGTGCACGTGTCATGTTCAGAATTCATGGTAATTACCAGCAAAATCGGCCCGGTCATCTTTGCACGGGGTAACAAACATGATGTTTTGCCTGGTTTTTTTTGAACCTTACCACCCCCCCCATCCCCCCCCACCCCGCTTGCCACCGTTGCTTATCATCCACCCACCCGCGTGAATTGGTTCGCGTGAACATCGAAACTAACCCCCTCCCCCCCCCCACCCCGCTTCCCACCGACGCTTACCATCCACCCATCTCCTTCCCCCCGACCCCCCCCCCATTGTGCGTGCGTGAACGTCGAAGCTTACTACCCCCCCGCCCCCTTCCCGCCCCCTCCGCCACGTACCGTGCGCGGATACCTTGCGCGGATGACCGGAAATCACGTGCGCGGAATGCCCAAATGTCGCGTTGTCGATAGCGTGCGCAGATGACCGCGTTTTCCGTGCGCGGATGACCCCCCCATTTTGGCGACCGAAGCAGGATTGTTTTCATGGAATCCAACCACAGGGATTTCTTCAGGAAATTGGAGTTCCAAACTCCCACCAAAACTCCTGTGGTGTGTGTCTTGTTTTGGGACTTGCACCCACAAAATGGCTTTCCTTTAGGTTTTCTCCTTTCAAACCGCCACAAGGATACCAACTCAAAAGAGACGCCCATGTGGGTTGGTGTTTCTCAATGGACAACTAAAGGAAACCAACCAAAGGCGCAGCCTCAAAAAATGCTGTGGTGTATGCCCGTTTTGGTGGTTGGAGCTACCCCTTGTTGGTGGGTGGGGGACCTTTGGCTTGCTGGTTCTCAGCAGGGAATGAGTTGTAGTGACCCCGAGATCAACCATTCGTTCTCCATGGTTTCCTTCTTTCGGCAATCCGGTTCATTCACTCAACCAACACCCGGAGACTGGTCGAGTCATCTTGAGGAAGCCGCTAGTTCCCCAAGGAAACCAGCCAGCAAGGGATGGTTTATATCCGGGTCATTGCGTGCGCCTCCGGTCCGCCCGGCGCCCCGCGTGCGCGGGCGCGAGGCGGTGATCAAGGGCTACTGCCGCCAGGGCAACCTGGACAAGGCCAGCGAGTGGCTGGACCGCGCCAAGGAGCGAAGCGGGTCGTTTCGCACCCCCGGGAACAATGGGGGTCTCCTCGTTTGGGCCATTGGGGAGACGGTCTCGTGTTTTGGGACCAAATGGTCCTCTGGGGTCTCCAAACAAAACCGTATTTGGGGGAAGGGGAGAGGATCTTGAGAAAGTCACAGGGGTGTGAGTCAACATCAAACTCGGAACTGGACCGCAGGTTTTAGTCCTTGTTTCCATTTACCAGGGCAACCATCTTGGGTACCTATTTTTTGACACGCCCACATAACTCGAGGTCTTGGGTCTCCCAATTGTGTGTTGTGAAATATGAGGTAGAAGCTGAAGATATTGCGTCAAGCTGAGGGAACGCCTTGTGGGTGGCCTGAAAGGAAAGGATCAAACCCTTTGTGGCTGCAGGATCCTTTGCACCCCTTTGCTAAGTCGAAATCTGAAAACCTGCTTTAATAGCAGAGTCTGGTGGCTTCATGTTTTGCATCCGCATTGGAGGATATACCGCCGAGGGCGCTGTGGGGAACGGAGGGCTTTCACCTAGTAAGCCCCTATTGAGCGGGGTGTCAAAATCGCGGGACTCCCACAAACGGGGGTATTCCCCAAAATTGGCACCCGAAGAAATTGGCACCCCAACTCCTTTGATCTATCTGCCCCAAGATTGGCAGGAGGGAGGCCACAGCCTGGACCTGTCCTCCTTCAACACGGCGGCTGGCCCAGGTCGCTCTCGGGCACGATTGCCTTCGGGGAATTTTCCCGAAAGCCGCAGGAAATGGATGGCTTGGAGTTGCCTCAGTGATTTTGTTTTCTCCCGGAACCCCTGGCACTGGCTGCGCAAAGCAAGGTCCGGGGTTTTTTCCCCCACGCCGCTCACGGCCTGCATCCGGCGCAAGGCAGAAGTCTCCGAAAAGTCTCGGGGCCAAAAGCTGGAGAGCCCGCAAAGAAGCGGTTTTGGCTTTATGGCAGAAATGGGCCGGGCTTGAAAGGGTCCAACCCCAAAGCTGCGCCGGCTTTCGGAAGCCGAGGAACCCGATTTGAATGGCAGTGGTTCTTAGGAGCGACAGCCAGGATTACCCAAACCGAAAGCCAAATTGGAGACGCAACAGTTTCCAAGGATGATTGTATATCCATGAACGCATGGCCATTTTGAATCCTTGGGCCAAAGGAGTTCATGCTATGGGTTCATATGTCGACGTCGACGTGCTCAAGAGTCTTTTGGGGGTTTCTGCCCGGGAAGTGGGGGTGTACTTTCTTGATCAACCCGGAACCTCAAAATCGCATGTTCCCCCCCCGTTCCCCCAACAAAGCCTCCACCCGATCGTTTTTTTTGGGGGTTCCACGTTCATCTGTCTGACCCTTTTGTGTGGAACCCTCCGATCCGTGAACCTTCTCTCAGGTCATAAACTACTTCGCCGAGAAGGGCGACACGGAGGCCGCCAAGGTGCCTCGACTCGGACGACTTCTTGTGCTTCACAGGATTTGTCGGAAAATAGGGGACCTCCCCCCACAAAAAAAACATCAGACCAAAAACAAGCGGTTTCCCTTTCGCTTTCCGTGAACATGAGCTCAAAAAGGATGCCCTCAAAGAAGAGACACCCATTCTTTTGGGGTGGTATCCTTTTGGACCATCATTTGCAGGATAATTTCGAGGATGTGACCCAGACAAATAAACAAACAATGTGATTAGCCATGGTTTATTTCATCACCAGGGATGTCGCGGTAGTGACTGACCTGTGGTGTTTGGCTCAAGTTTTGGGTTCCGTCGCGCCTCGAATGGGCGTCGCCGAACCCCTGCGTCGACCGACGGCATCTCGGGGGAGAAAGAGACCTCGGGCCGCCGCCAGGTTGGTAGGGACCAGTCGTGCGGCCTGTTGTCGACCAAGGTTGCGGGTTAACCCTTTTCTTGTTTGGTTTGTTTTCCTTTGGTTGTTGTTCTCTGGTGTGTGGGAAACCCTGATCTTTGGGACCGGGGATTGGTTTGCTTTTGGGGAACCTTTCTTTTGTGGCTTGTTTACCCCAACTTACCCATTGCCTGGGCACAGGCTCGTGCCCGAATCACAGGTTATCAGCCGTAGGACTTTCCTACGCGCTTGAGACCATCAACTACAAGCTCTATGTCGACCCCACGATCTCGAAGGAGCGTCGTGGATGAGGAGGCCATCCTAGGTGGCCTCCGCTCAGGTGAGGACCTACCGGACTATGACTACGAGGATTTCGAAGCAGGTTCGACAGGTCAGGACCGCAGGGGTGAAGATCCCGGTAGGGATACACCCAGGAGCCGTGGCAGGTACGCCGACGATGGAGACGATCGTATTTTCCGCCAGGCCACTGACGACGAGCAGCGAAGGGTTTACTCCGATAGGAGTGGCTCTGAATCAGGTCACAGGCGTGGACATTTTGACTTCATCAGCATGGCGATGGACATGGCCCGCCCTCATTCGGATGACCCGGAGGCCATGCCGATTCGACCTCCGAGATCTCTTGTTCCAGGTGAGTCGCAGGTCTCGGATGAGTTTGAGAGTAGGCCGCAGGGACCAGGGACTATGGTTCTGGTTCCGGGAGGTATCCCGGGCCGATCCACTGGTTCTCAAAATCCAGGTCAGTTTGATGAGCACGAGGAGCGGAAGTTCTCAGACTTCGGATACGATGATCTGTTGAAATCAACCGCAGGTTGGGGCAGTAGCTCAAAGCAGGGATCTGATGCCGGTAGGCCCAACCCTAATACTGCCAAATCTGAGTCTTATGATGGCGAAGGTTACAATTTTGCGGATGAGGAGGAGAGCCATTCGCGCCGAGATGCAGGCAGCCGTGCGACTGCAAGGACTAGTCCCGCCGCTGCCAAGTTTGAGGTCGATGATGATGACGAGTATGCCGCGTTTGCGGATCGCCGTGATGAGGAGGAGGACCAACCACGACGAAATGCTAGGATCCGTGATGCTGCGAGGCCCAGGAGCCTCTCTCGTGGAGCCGCCAGGGACCTTCGCGTTGACAGGGATGCCCGAAGCGAGAGAGAGAGAGCCAGGGACAGTCGGGAAGTTCTTCGGGGATTGGAGGCCATCCATGACCGTGAGGGACCGGTAGGTCCCCCGGCGATTGGTGATACCCCGAATGTTCCCCCTTTTCCCAACATTACGTTTGGAGGTCCGTTAAATCAGAGAGACGTGAACTCGAACCGGGTTACTGGTTCGCCGAGAGTCACTGAGCGGGTTGCCGATGTCGTTGGGAGAGGTGCAAGAGATGGCCGGCTTGCCGATGCACTCGGAATCGAGGATCGTCCGTCGATCGCTAGCCCGTTAGGGCGAGATACCAGTGACCTTGAAACGCTAAGGTCCAGCAACGAGTTCACACCTCAATGGGGCTCGACCGCCAGGGAACGTAGTGCTTCTGCGAAGAGACCGTCACCCCTGGCCATTGAGACCGATAGGTCGAAGGCGAGGAGGGCTAGCCCCTCACCAATGGACTCAACTCCGCAGGATGAGGAGATGCCTGATCCTGCTGATGTTCACATCCACTCTACTCCCGAGTCTCGTGCGTCCCATGTTGATCCCCGTTCCGGCGATAGCCGTAGAAGGGGTTCTACTCCTAGCAGGCCATCTGGGGTTGGTGATTGTCCCGTGGATGACCCCAGAAGACATGCCGGGGCTAGTGGGGCTCCTGAGAGGATCGAGATATCGACTCCTCCCGCCCTTAGATCCCAGTCTTCCGGCGAATCAGGTGACGCTAGGGCGAAGGAGGTGTTCGATTTGCACATCCAAGAGATGCTCGAGAGAGGTGAGGTTTCTGGCTCAGTCGCGAAGGCGTTCCACATCTTTGCTGACCAAATCAGGGTACTGAACGGTCAGGTGAGTTCCATGCGAAGGGAATGGAGCGACGAGAGTCAACGGACGAAGGACAAGGTCGATCGCCTGGCAGCTGAGGTTGCGACTCAATCTGATGCCGGGAGGATGCGAATGATAGTTCAACGGTTCGCAAGGGAAGTTATTCCCGATAGCAAGGCCATTGTGAGGCAAGCCATCGATGAGCAAGCCGAGGTCGTGGAGCAGAGGATTAACCTACTGTCCCACGAGGTCCATGAATCTGTCAGGGACAATGAGGCATCAACTGATCGGCTTCGCCTGATGATTCAGGAGAATAATGAGGCTGCCCGCAGAAGCCATGCTGCTTCTGAGGACGAGATCCTTAAGGATTTGGACAAGCTTGAGAAACGGATGTTCTCGGTAGAGAAAACCGTCGGGATTCGGACACCAGCAGGTGAAGTGAATTTGAATCCTGTTGCACAACTGTCCGATAGGGCCAGTAGCAGTGTGGTGAACGCGAATTTCAGGGAGTTAAACCTGAAGATCGGGGAAGTTCTCCATGAACACGAGACATTTGCCAAGTGGGCCTCTGAATCTATTGAAGGGGTCAAAGAAGAGCACACTCGTCTTGTTAATCGAGTGTCTAGACTGCAGAGTGGAAGGGGTTCTCAGGAGGTCGATAGACCATCAGGGCATGATTCCCCGCAGGACTGGCATGAGGCTGTTGACGAGATCAATCGGAAGATGCAGGATCTGGCTCGAGGAATTCAACGTCAACGTCGGGATCATGACGACATCATTTCAAGGTTTGAAACCGTGAAATCACATGTTGAACAGTATGAAGCGAGATCGGCAATTGTGAATCGGGTCGTTGATGGTATTCAAGGACAGATCCGTAATCTTCCTGCAAGCAGTGACCAAGTGCAGCCTGCCGTTAGGCGAGAACTTGGCTCGTTCCGGAGTACGCTTGAAGGCGTTATGCGGAGAGTAAGCGCTATCGATGGTAACGTGCGTAATCTTAGCGCAGCGAACAACAGAATCATGTCTCAGCTCTTTGAAATGGAGGGTCAATTTGACGAGGCCGCTGGCATCATTCAGGGTGTCCAGCAGATTAATGAGGCTCCTCAACAACCCAGAGATAGACGGAATGTTGGTTACAATGCGTTTGCGGGGCAGGGACATAGGATCAGGTCTCCGACGCCCACACCCGGGGAAGGTGACGGCCGGGGTACTGGCCGTCCGGTGAGACCAGGCGGAGGTGCTGATTTGCCTGATCATGTTTTGCCGAATGTGCCCGATAGGGTCGATCCTTCTCGCGCAGACAGGCATCCCATCTATCCCGTTAGGGAGAGGTCCGACAGCAGGAGCAGGAGGGTTCGGGGGTTGCCTGACAGGTCACATTCGCCACCGGAGCGTGCAAGGGGTGGTCCCCGCGCGCGCGCAAGGGGGGACGTTTCTATTTCCCCCAATAGGGATGCGGGTAGGAATAGGAGCCCGAGGCCTGCTGCCGTCCCCGATAGGGGATCTGAGGTCCGGAGTCGACAACCGAGGGGGGAGAGGCCGATCCGCGATAGCGGGAGCGTCTCTCCGAATTTTGATAGGCCAATCCGCGATAGCGGGAACGTCTCTCCGAACCCAGGTCGTCATTCAGGAGGTGGTGGGGATAATAGGGTCCATGCCGACATCCAGAGTCCTGGTGATGAGTGGAGGACTCCTGGGAGTAGAGCCAGCGCCGACACCCAGAGTCCCGGCGATAGGCGAGGGACTGCTGGAGCTCCTTCGGATCGTGGACAGGCCTCAGCGCCGGCTGCAAGAGGGGCTCCCGGCGGTGATGGCCCAGACGCGCCAAAGATTTGTGCCCTCGATGATCCCAACGACCGTAGGCACCCGAATGCTGAATTCTCGTGTGTGACATGCAGTCGTGAGTTCTGCGGGCTTTGCCGTGGTGACGACGGGGACTGTTGCAATTGTCACTTCTTGAAAATGAAATGCTGGGCATGCCGCAAGAATGCTCAGGAGGTCTCCATGTATCTCTGTACGGATTGTGGGACTCACGTTTGTGAGAATCACAGTTACTTCGGAAATGACGGCCTTGAGCGATGTGCACGCTGCAATATTCGGCATGAACGCGCTCAAGCTGGACCACCCCCTCCTCCTCCTCCCGGGGGAGGTGGTGGGCAAGGCGGACCACCTGGTCAAGGTGGGAGCGGAACTGGTGGGCATGGACATGCCCCAGCTCCACCGCCAGGTCCTGGGCATTATGGTGGAGGCCAAGATTCCGCTGGGCCTTATGGAGGCCCGAGTGGAGGGGCTCCTACCGGGGGTTACCCTGGTGGGGCGCCTGGGTTCCACGGTAGTGCTGCGGATACTCATGGAATTGGGAACAATCAGTGTGGTTCCAGTTTCTATGGTCCTGCATACGGAGGTGGCGTTAGTCACCAAGGGGTTGGCGCTGGCGTAAGTCAGTCTTGCGATGCCACGGGTTACCCCTCAAGTGTTGCGAGCGGTGGTAACCTTGGGCCGGGTCTTAGCCTCGGCTATAGTGTGAGTGGTGCCGGTAGGCAGGGAGATGGTGGTCTTCTCCCTGAAGCCTTGAGGGGAGATGATGGACGGGACAGGTGCACTAAGTGTAACAGGATCCCTGAGCCTGGTTTCCCTCTTGTTCCTTGCGTTGGTTGTGGAATGAGGGCGTGTGAAGTTTGCTGCCCTATGCCTGCTAGACTGTGTGAAAGTTGCAGGATTACCTCGTGTACCCCGATAGGGGCTCTTATTTCCACCGTTGTCGATAAGGACCGGTTCCATCACAAGTGCAACACGATCGGGCTGCCTGCCGAGCCGACAGCTGATAAGCTGCGGGAGTGGCTTTCAGAGATCAAAGAGAGGGTCAGGAACGCTTTCAGCTTTGACTCTGACTACGCGTTAGCGTGGATTTCAGAGACTGAGAGACTCGACTATGATGCTCTTGGCGGACCCTGCAAGTACCCGATTTTGGACTCAAACTTCACGAGTGCTATCAGGGAGTGCATCAAGACCAGGGCTGTTAGGGACAAGATGAATCGCCTGACCGAAGCCGCTCAGAATATGAATCCCCCTCAGGGTATCAAGGGGAGACAGATCTTGAAGCTTCTGCTGAACCACCTGCAGACTGGAGTCGAGGACGACCAGACCTTCAAGATCGCTGAGTTGACCAGTCTCAAGTGCCGGCAGACAGGTCACTCCGATGATGAGGCAAGGCTCCGGAGTTATCTGAGCACCTGGGACAATCTCATTTCTGGGATTAGGAAGAAGATCGATGATGGGGTACTGTTAGCGGTGTTCATCGAGAACGTTCGTCATCTACGCTGTATGCGGCCCGACATCGAGAGGTGGGATCGCGATGTGACCGTTAGGTCATTCGCGTGGCTTTATAAGGCTTGTCAGGACTGTGTCGAACGATGGCAGAAGCGTCAGAACACGCTGCAGATGTACCAGACCTTTCATGAACAGAGGTCACGATCAGGCTCCCAATCTCGGGAGAGGGATCGGCATCCTGGCGCCCCTGGTGTGGTGCGAAGATACGACCCACTTGCCAGGAAGAGCGATCCCAGCCCTTCAAGGTCCGTTAGGTCCGGAAGGGATGGGAAACCTGACGGGAGGCCGAGATCATCTTCGCCCGGAAGGAGCAGTCAGAGAGACAGAGCTTTTCCTGGAAGAGGCAGTCAGAGGGATAAGCGCACACCATCTCCCAAGTCGCCGAGAAGACAGTCCCCTGCTGGGCCTGCTGATCGGGCATGCTGGGAGTATACGAAGACTGGGAAGTGCCAGTATGGCCGGGACTGCAAGTTTGAGCACGACAAGAGCCCGAGGAACCCAGCTGCACCCTCTACCCCGAGGACTGGCGATAGGCCCGTTAGGGATAAGCCAATGTACTTTGGATACTGCTACGACTGGATGTATGGTAAGTGCACAGCTCAGCCGTGCAAGTACCTCCATCAGAAGCCACCACCAGGTACGAAGCCCATCACGCCTCGTTCTACTGCTGGTCCGGCTGTTGAGGATGAAGAGGGGGATACCCCTCGGTCGCCCACGCCCAGTCCTCCCGATAGGGAGGCGAGGCGTCTCGACAGCCCCGCTCAAGGATTGACGGATTTTTAGGCGGGGCGGGCCGTTACCCTGAGGCCAACCGTACTGTTGTGGCGTGTCCCGCTGTGTGGGCTGCTGCCCCAGCTACCGGTGGGTCTGCACCGGGTTGCCTCCCTCCTTGCGTTAGCAGTTGGGAGAAAAGTGAGCGAGGTGCGGTGTTTTTCTCCGGTACTACCGGCGGAGGTCCCAGGTGGGACCAGGTTGTTTGGAGAAGGACCACTGATACCTATGGGACTGTCATCGAAGATGTCGGCGTGGATTCCGGTAGTCGTCGATCAGTCCTATTCAGGAGGCTTCCCAAAAGGACTGACATACAGACAGTGTTTTGGTACTGTGATGAGCCGGAGGCGGCGTTGTCTTGGAGGAGCAAGTATTTTCAGCGTGGTCCCGATAGGGACCCTCTGAAAGTCAAGATTCCTGATCTCCCTGACGTGTTTGTTGTGTCCATTGAAAACGAGAACACAGGCAGAATCGTTAGTCGCAGTAGAGAGGCTGGATACAGCCATCCTAACGCGATCAAGTTTCCGTCTCGCAAGAGAATTGCTAGGGAAGTTCAGAGTGCTCTGATAAGAGCTGCGGCTGTTCACGCACAAGTGCTCTTGGACAACGATGAGGACATCGACACGAACCCTGGAGATATACGGGGTCATCGTGTTGTCCGGAAACCGAAGTACACCCGGAAGGTTGCTGCACCTGTTGGATACAGCGGGGTGAGATGGCTGGTCGATACTGGATGCCCAATGGATTTGGTCGGCCTTGGCGATCTGAAAGGACCCGATAGGGCCCTGATTGCCAAAGGCGGGCATACGCATGCGTTGCATACTGCGAACGGGGCAACGTAATCTGGACGAGGTGATTGAGGCACACGTCCTTGAGTCTACACCATCCATCATTTCAGTTGGAAAGCGCTGTATGGATATGGGCTACTCCTTTGCGTGGGCTGCAGGGTGTAAGCCTACCCTTACGTGCCCTTCGGGCCGTACAGTGACGCTGGATGTCATCAACAATGTGCCGTACCTTCCTCATGGGGACACCCAATTTGTGTCCCCTACTCCTGATGACGGTGAGCCGCTTCCCGCTATGCCAGCTCCTGGCGTTGCATATCATGGAGTCGAAGCCCGTGAGGCGCCGAGCTGTAGGCCTGCAACGACGATAGAGAATCGCTCGCAGGACACCTGGAGAACTGAGCGATCAGGTCATGTCGTGAAGGAGCACCGAATTCCGCGCAAAGCAAAGTTTGTGCCGATAGGCGATGACTGCCCCGTTGGAGTTGATCGATTGGACAACTACAGGAAAACTGTCGTTCATCGAAATGGGGTTACCCATGAGGTGCTGGTTGATAGTCTTTGGGAGTTATCCGAAAGAGATCAGCATGCGATAGCATCTGATGTCCCTTGGACGGTTGAAGCGTGGTTTCGGGTCAAGTGCGAGACCGTTGCTCTTCCCGGAAAGGCGGAACAGGGGGGTGAGGGCGATAGCCGCTCACCACCTTTTCCTGGCCCGGGGGAAGGGGATGATGGTGACATTGTCGAGATAAACTTTCTCTCCGGACTCCGTACAGAGGCTGAATGGCGAGCAGATGCTAAGACGCTTCGCCATATGCTTACCCATCTCCCGAAGAACCCCTATTGCCCGCACTGCCAGCGTGCGAAAATGGAGAATGTCAAGCTTCGCCGCAAAGGTGGTGCTGCTGCGCATGACGTGGTAAGTTTCGGGGACCTAACCACTGCTGACACGATGGTGTTGCGAGGATTGAAGGATCGAGGCTTTCATGGCGAAGCGGACGCGATAGTGTTCTATGACCTCGCTACTGACTACCTCGAAGTCCTCCCTGTGCAATCCAGATCCCGTAGCAATACGCTGGAGGCATTTCGCAGGTTTGCAGGGGGGCAAACTCTGAAGTTAGTGTACAGCGACCAGGCCCCAGAGCTGAAGAATGCTGTCACTACGCTTGGAGCATTGCACCGGCTTTCTACACCGGGCATGCCCAAGACCAATGGCCTGATCGAGAACAAGGTTAAGCTCGTTCTTCACGGGGCACGTGTGCTCCTGCGTCAAGCTGGATTTGAACCTCGATGGTGGCCATTTGCCGTTAGGCATTTTTCCATGGCAAGGAACATCGAAAATCGCGGTGAGGGATCACCGTGGATGCGACGCCACGGTAACGGGAACTTCAGCGGAGTCATTCTGCCGTTTGGTTGTCTGGTCGACTTCTACCCCATTGCTCCCAAGATTCGCAGGGATAGAAAGGGGGGGGTTCAAAACGCCCAAAACGACTTCAGACACGCTGGAAAGATCGACTCAGAGGACGTTAATGAGGGAAGAGACCACTGGATCGCAAATGAAGACGAGAAGGTTCTCACTCGCGTCCACGTTGAAGCGCGAACCGAGCTCTTTATCCCGATAGGGACGAGCTGTCCAGTCAAGATCAAAGACCTTGGCAGGAGGCGGAGCACAGTCCTCAACTATCGGGACGGATCGACCGAATTCGTTGTTGACGAAAACTGGCTCCAGGCCGAAAACGACCGTGGAGGTAACCACGAATGGACTGGAGAAACTCATTTCGACTGTGATTTTGATCAGATCGATGAGGACGAGGCCGAGATCTATGAGAACGAGGAGTATGAACCCGAATGCAACGACGAGCCGGACTTTGTTCCCATTGATGAGGGAGAGGTTGAAGAGACAAGCGTCACTACTGCCCTGCCCGCCGAGAAGAAAGAGCGGGACTTCATCAAGATAGAGGAGGATCCGAAGTTCGCCCCATCCTCCAAGCCAGGCCTATTTCTGGGCTATCGGTTAGAACCAGGGGGGCTGTGGAAGGGCGACTATCTCGTTGCTGATCTCGAGCACATCCAAAGGGGTCTCAGGAAACCAAGTATACACCAGGTCAAACGTATCTGGAAGAACCCTGAGGAGCCCTACGTGTTCCCGATGTTGGCATCATATGATGCTAGGACTCGGACCATTCGGGAGGCGTTAGCTGACCGAAGGGCCGACATGAAGCCGAGTAAGAAGATCAGGGATGAATTCGACTTTGATGAAGGTCGATTTGATGATCCTGATGATGATGACGATGACCAACAGGACGAGGGGGGCGGTAGCTCTTCCAAGTCTGATGAGGCCATTCAGAGCAAGGCTGTCCAAGGGAGTGGTGACGCGTGCGTCTCAGATTACTGGGAGCGGCACGACGAGGACAGCGCCTGGTATCGCATCCACGTTGAGGTGCGGAAGAAGTTCTTCGGGACGACGAACGAGGACCTTCCTCCAGGGGGTCCTTCGCATGAGGAGCTCGACACCGTTAGGGTCACGCACATGCGGGGGCTTGATGCCGTTGGAAATTGGGTGAGAGATGATCGTCATCACGATGCTCCCAATCATCGGCACTTCACGCGTGGATTTTGGACTGGTGTGACCATCCTCTTTGATAAGGGATGTGCTCCCCACGGTAGGTTTAAGCCAAAGGAAGAAGGAGCCAAACCTGCCGGAGGTCCGAAGAAGGGTCATAAGCTGCACGGAGACAGGATCGACTATGGCCAATCCGCCGATAGGCGTGAGCGACCATACGCAGGCACCGGAAAACCCAATTCAATTGATGCGGATAGTTGGAGACAGATGTCCACCCGGTCTCGGGAGATATATGTTCAAACCGAACGGGAGTTATCCCTAAGGGAAGAAAGACGCCGCAAACATCCTGAGAGGGACCCGGCTGCTCCAGCGCCTGGCCGCAAGCTCCTCATCGAGTTTGCGTGTGAACCTGACTCGCGTTTGTCCGCAGTGATGATGGAGTGTGGAGGCGATGCAATTCGCGTTCACGTTGGCTCATTTGACATCACCAAAGCCAAAGACGTTAGTCGGCTTAGTGGGATCATCGAGGATAATCCTGGGTGTGACCTGTGGGCGTCAATTCCGTGCGGACCGTGGAGTACATGGCAGTATGTCAACCTTTCAATCCACGGTGCTGAGTTTGCAACACACCTGAATGATCTTAGAAGGAATTCTCAGGTTATGTTTGCGGCATTCCTGCGGGCCTCCCGAGCCGTTAGGCGAGGAGGGGGCAGAGTTGCATTTGAGTGGCCTAGACACTGTCTTGGATGGAAGCAACCGTTCATGCAGAGGTTTCTTGCTGATCCTGATGTCGAGACCGTTGATTTCGACGGCTGTGATTTCGGGATGCAGGACAAGGACGGTGTGCCAATCAGGAAGCAGTGGAAGGTAGCGACGACCTCCAAGGAGCTCATCGATGAGCTGTCAGGTCGGAAATGCAAGCACGAGAAGGGATACCTTCATGCACGCATTGAGGGGTCAGTCACCCCTACGACTGCTCTCTATCCGAGTGAAATGTGCGAGGCAATCGTTGGAGCGTGGTACCCGAACGGCACTTTCAAGAAGGTCGCGAATGCAATGCCGGTCGAGGTTGACCCGGTTGAACAGCGATGGAAGAAGAAGCCGAATACATTGTACGTCAGTCTTAACAGTGAGGCTGCCAAGATCCCGACGCGGGCTACTTCGGGAAGTGCGGGTTTGGATACCTATGCCTCTGAGGAAGCATGTATTCCCGCAGGGGGGTCAGGCTTGGTCAACACCGGAATCTCGATAGAGATGCCCGCTGGGGTATATGCTAGGATAGCTCCCAGGTCAGGACTAGCCGTGAAGAATAGGATCGCTGTAGGCGGTGGGGTCATTGATCCCGACTACGACGGAGAGATCAAGGTCATCCTCTTTAATCATGGGGGTGAGGACTTCATCGTGAATCCTGGGGACCGCATTGCGCAGATCGTGCTGGAGCGTGTTATGCTCATTGACGCGTCGATCGTCCCTAGGAAAGCCAAGCGGGGAACCGATAGGGGATCCGCGGGTTTCGGAAGCACTGGTGTAGCTGCTGCTGCCCCTACGATTGGATCTGAAGGAAAGACCTTTGAGTTCTCTATGCCCAGGGGGGAGGTATCCCTATCTCATCGGCCAAAGAGCTCGGGTGTTTTTCCTCCCTTGTACGCCTGTGTCGCTAGGCCAGTGAACAAGAAGGAACAAGCTGGGAATGCCAAGGCTAAGGCCGCTCTTCAGAAGGAGTGGGACAAGTTAACTTCGCAAGGATGTTGGGACTTGTCAACTGTCCAAGAGTGGCATGATGTTGCGGCCAAGGCACGTAAGGAAGGGGAGAAGATCCATGTTGGTAGGATTTTCGACATTTGTGTCGAAAAGAATCACGAGCTGCCGGAAGACGATCCGAATCGCAAATATAAAGGGCGAGTCGTGTTCGAGGGATGTTTCGTCCGTGATGAGATCGGGCATTGGGCCCTGTTCTCAGAGAACACCTCCTGCCCCGCCACTATGGCGGCGGGTAAGATGGGTGATGCTCACGGGTTACTCCCAGGGAATCTTCTGGAAGTGAGTGATGGGGAGTCTGCGTACACTCAGGCCCGCTTGAAGGGAAAGAAGACTTGGGTGAGGAGTCCTCGCGATCAATGGCCACCTGAGTGGTTCGACGGCAGCGGAAATCCCAGATACAAGGATCCGGTCGTTGTCCTCGTGCTTGCACTATATGGACATCCGGATGCTGGTACCTTTTGGGAACAGCACTGCGAGGCAATGCTGAAGAAAGTCGGGTACGTCAAGGTGAAGGATTGGGCCAGCGTGTTTAGGCATGAGGAGCTCGACCTCTTCCTTGTCGTGTACGTGGATGACTTCAAGATGAGTGGGCCGGCGAAGAACATCGCAGAAGGATGGGCGCTGATCTCGAAGGTCATCAAGATGGAGGAACCAAGGCAGCTCAAGAGATATCTTGTCTGCGAGCACGAATTCACGCAACAGGTGGTCAAGGGTCACTTTGACCCGAGACTGGCGTGGACGGTCGGCAATCCTCCTGATAAGGAGCAACCCGACTTGAGGTTTGGTCCAGAGGGGTGACTCTCTAAGGACATCCCCAAGCCGGAAACCACGATAAGGTTCATCAAGTACAGCGAGAGCAGCTTCATGCAGGCATGTGTCGATAGATACATTGAGCTGTGTCAGGGAAAGTACCCGAAAAAGCTGCAGAAGGTTGAAACTCCGTTCCTGGACGAGAGCAAGCCGGAGTTTGACGAGAATTCCGTCAATCCTGAATTTGACAAACTCTTCAACCAGGCGATGGACATGGAGACCGTCAATGCGCAGCCAGGATGCCTCGGAAATGACGCGGCGGCGGTGCTGATGATGGTTCTCTACGGGGCTCGGATGGGCAGGTATGACCTGATTCGTCCCGTGCAGGCGTTAGCCAGCCGGGTCACGAAGTGGAATCATCTGTGTGACCGCAAGCTCCACAGGTTAATTTCATATGTGAACTCTACGCTTGACCTTCATTTGTACGGTTGGGTGGGCGATAGCCCAGAGTTCATTGAGTTGGTTGCTTACTGTGAAGCGGATCTGGCTGGGGATCGTACTGATTCCAAGAGCACATCGGGAGTGCTCATTTGCCTTGTGGGTCCTAGGACCTACATGCCCATCACTGGAGTAAGCAAGAAACAGACTTCCGTTTCGAAGTCGACTCCCGAAGCAGAGATTGTTGCTCTCGACCATGGAGTGTCCAAGGAGGGAATGGCATTAGCTACACTCTGGCAGCACGCTATTGGGAAGGGAAAGGAGACCCAGCCGTTTATTATCAACGTGCTGGAGGATAACGAATCGGCATGCCGGATCGTTATAACTGGGAATAATCCCAACATGCGCTATATGTCAAGGACGCAGCGCATTGACATCTCGTGGCTCAACGAACGTTTTAATGATGGAATTTTTCAATTCGTTGCGTGCCCGTCTCACTACCAAGGTGCAGACATTTTCACTAAGGCCTGCATTGACAAGGTCGTGTGGAATAGAAATCTGCACACCCTTGGTATGTTCCTGCCGGGATACCTGCAGGAATATTTGGCCCAACCCACCCAACCCTGTCTTAAGCCCCCTGCCGCTCCTGGACTGCCCCCGCTTAGGGGGGTACGCATGGAATCAGGTGCTAAATCCGGTTTCAATCGGCTCATTGAGAGGTTACTCTCCGAGTACGAGGGAATCGTGATTGACGAGGAAAAAGGAGGGAAAAGATGCGAGAAAACTATTGTTGCGGATCAGGCGATAGCCGATGTTCTTGCTTATAGTGATCTTTGCAGGGTTGTCACGCTTCAAGTTGCTCCTGGTTACAGGAATCACATCATACGATCTGGTAGGATTGATGGCGATAGCCTTTGTTATGTTGTGCTTGTTCTTAATGATCTTGCACCCGATAGGGTTGATTCCAGGACTGGGAAGTGGGGACAGACCAGAAAGCTTAGGGATAGGACCGATGCTGCCGTTAGGCAAAGGTTCAACTTGGCTTGTGATGCTCGGACCAGTGGATGTGTTCCGATCATTCTTTATCGACCCAAATGCAATCTCTTGAAGGAAGATGAGGTTGAAGGAATTGCTACCACGCATGGGTTCGATTGCAGGTCTGTTTGCGCTTGCCAATGTGGTCTCAAGAGACATGGGGTCGTGTTCAGGTGCTTCTCTTCTAAGTCTTTCAATTCGTTTTGGAGTACTTGCAAGATGCGAGGAGGGGATACTCTCTCTCAGCACGACCGAGTGCTTGCTGTTGGGAAGTGGTTGAACAACTTCGTTGCCGCGTAGCTTTTGCTTGATGAAGCTGGCTCACTCCGCGGGCAACCGCACCACATTCACAGGCGACACAGTGCGCATACTGACCAGAACGAAAGCATGAGGCAGATATGCCTGTCACTAAGGTTTTTCTTCTGCTTCGTGAAGGACGGATTCTGTCAATTATTCATCTTCTAGGTTCTTGTTCTAGGGAGAGGGTCTCTGGCCGATAGGCTGAGCCTTCTGACGGACAGGGGAATTCTGGCCGGTAGGCTGGGTTCCCGGTTCCTCCGTGGTTCCGTGGCCGGTGGCCTGAACCTGCTGACGCATGGCGGCAGCTGGCGGAATGGGCCTGGGGCGCTGCATGGCGACGCCTCCGCGACCGTCCTGGGACCGGGAGATGGGCCTGGGTATGGAGAAGCCTAAGGCTGTGGCCAGTTGTTTGCTTGCGGGGTACCGCGAGTGGACGAGTAAGGGGTTTAGGGGACAGGATCCGAAGTTCACCACGATTGATCCAGATATGGAGAAGGCTGATCAGCTGATTGAGGATGACAGTGCCGCGAGGTTCGACGAACTGGTTGGCAGAGTATCCCACATCAGCAAGGACAAGCTTGACAATTCCCACATGCCGGTGACGGACCATGAAAAGCTGATCCGGTACCGGGCGGTCAGGACTGCTGCGATAGTGGCGGAAATGAAGCGCCGGGGAGTGGAGGTTACGGAGATGAACGCCGTGCACTTGGCGGCCATCCTCTGCGCTGCGGTTCCGACGGACCCTGCTTTCTTGCTTCCCTACCATATCGCGTTCGTGTTTGAGGAAAGCGTTGAAAGTGGCGGGAGTGCGCTACCTATGGATAGCAGTACGGAGCCGGCAGCTGAACCATGCGGAGGAATGTGGGTTGGAGACCCGAAGGGCTGGCCGGAGTGGAAGACGGTTCACCCGCAGACTGCCTGGGTAAAGGCGGTAGCTGATCAGGCAGAGGCGGCATTCGGAGATCACCCTCTGTATAGTGGAGATGATTTCGGTGATGCGGAGCACCATTTCAACGCAATCCGTGCCTGGATGAGCGAGAGGCCGAACGCTTTGTTTACGCCTCCGGAGCTGGTCGTGGACGCGATGATGCTGACGGAAGGGAGAAACAGGGAGGAGATCGTTAGATGTTCCTCGGGACGAAGGCTTTCGTCGGTCCCGTCGGTCAGAAAGTTTGCGTCGGCTGATAAGCCTGGAATGCGGGGTTACCTGCACGCGATGGGACAGATGTCAGGTGTGGTCACGTCCTTGCATGATGCCTTTGACTGGGACCGTAGACAGGTGTTGAGGATCTCGCCCAAGAATCCGGCGAGTACCACTGACGTGGAAATTGGTCCCGACGATGCATGGGCATTCTTCGATTTGGCCATCAATTTCAGGGGCCAGACGGACACTGAGAAGGTCCTCATCCACGGAACTTCGCAATCCTCATTGTGGAGCATCCTGGGTGGTATGCAGGTTACTGCGTCCACCGCGAGTGATGAATGGGTAGGGGTGTGGACATCTTTGAAAGCGGTCGAGGCCCTGGGATACAGCACTCTGTCGCACTACGGTCAGAACACGTGGGCGAGGGTCGCGATTTGCATCGCGCAACCGGACGAGTCCGAGAATCTGTACAGCGACAATCCCCACCTGAAGGGCGTCAAGCGAGGAGCCCAACGAGTGTTCCCGAACGCGAGGTTGGGGATCTGTGGGATCTGCATCAAGCTTGAGAAGCCTGCGGCGGACTCACAATATGTGGAGCTGTGTAACTCAGGGGGCGATAGCACCCTGCAGTACTACAACCCATTCGTCGAATGGAATCCGCATGCTCCATCGGTAGTGTGGGCTATGCACAAGTTCTTCCCAGAGAACTACATGGGACCGATAGGTCTTTCCGTTGAAGAGGAGAACATGCGTGCTGCTCCAGGGACCCCTCAGGCTGCCGAGGCGGAAGGTGGGGCCCTATTCGCCAGGATCGTGCCGAAGTCGAACATGTTTGAGGCCATCCGGGGCGAAACGTTTGAGCTCACCCTAACGAAGGGATACCTTACCGAGATCAAGGACGAGGCAAAGGCCGTTGGTCGGGGTGCTCTCTTCCCGAAGGAGCTTGAGTGTTTTGAGCAAGCTAGGAAGGTGATGCGCCTGATCAGGAGTGGGAAGGTCATCCCGCCAACTCTGGAGCTGCCGAGGGGAGGATACTCCCGTGTGGCGGTTGATTCCGTACAAATGGAAAGGCTGTGGGACGCATGGGCAGTTGCCGTGTTAGCGGATGTGATGCTGCCCATCTATCCATCCATCGTTCTGCACGAGATGAGTCGCTACCAAGACAAGATGGTAATCTTGCTTCGATGTTTAGCGGCTAGTGGGACAGGTGCTGCGGTGAGGATCGCTGCGGCCTTGGCGGCCGGGTACGGTCCTCCAGTGTTCAAAGAGGATTCCGCGGCTCCGGATGCGACTGTGTTCTACCTGCTGGATCAGACGTTCAACACTGCATCCACGAAGAACAAGAAAGGGATGGACCCAGCCACGTTGGCAGAGGACATCCTCAAGTGCAGGGCAAAGAACGATCGGTTGAGGGGTTCCCCAGATCTCCGGCCGTTCAAGAACTATGAGGTGCATTACGTGACCAGCACTCGTGATAACGAGGAGACATCCCTTCGGATGATGGTTGACAAGGCGTACGAGCTGATGGACAAGCGGGCTGACGACTGCATCCAGAAGTACGGCAATGCAGATGCCGCCAAACACGACCTGTATGTTTTTGGTTTCCGTGGCTCCTACCTGTATAGGTGGGAGAGGAATGCATGGAGGGCCAGAAGTGATGCGGCGACCGTGTGGAGTAAGGATGTGGAGTCGCTGATCGCGCTCAACAACAAGGTCAAGGTGATGGTTTGCGGCCCGGGGCGATCGTTAGATCGAGAGGGCGACCAAGGGGTTCACATGACCAAGGAGATCCAGTATAGGATGGGCGATCTCCGTGCGAACCTGATCCCAGTGGTTTCAGCAGACGCTGTGTCATGGGGTGAAGTTGACAGCTACGGCAGGAATCGGCCGGTCCAAAGAGCATGGGCTGTGGTGCCGCCCTACCTCGCGGCTGTCCCGGACTTTTTCTCCCTGACTAGGACTACATGGTCTGGTTCTGTTACGTTGCACATCAGGGACAACATCCTCAAGCTTCTGAAGGAGGGTACTTCTTCGAAGATGGGCGATGGCGGATCGATGTCTGAGTCTGAGGATGTCGACATGACAGGTGCCGCTCTGGGAGGACAGCCGGTAGGCGTTATCCCTGGTGGGCAATCATCTGACGCAGGTCAGCATGCGGGAGGTCAGACCGCTGCCCCGAAAGCACCTCCTAAGGCGTTAGTCACGAAGGAGATGCTGGCATCGGTGAGACCGAAATCTCCGCCGAACCCACCTCGGAGTCCGAGGGTTTCTTCACCTCAGGTCACGGCGACCGAAGTTGGGAATCGATGGTCATCGAATCTTCGAACGCCTAGAGCGACGATTGAGGAGGAGAACACGGGTGGCTCCGCCGAGGTCGATGATCTCCTACCCGATAGGGAAGGGGTCGATCTCCCTACGGATACCTTCAACGATGGTGGGGATCCGACCGAGGCCGAGGTGTTTCCACCGGAGACGTTGAGATGGAACCGGAGAAGGAAGCCGAGGTTCCCGTGGTAGGTGAGGAGGAGACTCCCGGTAGGGAAGCTGAGGTGCCTCAGGCCACTACGACTACGACAGAGCCGCCGATGGAATCGCCTGCGGCAAAGCGAGCGGCGTCGCCCGTTAGGGAGGAACGCAGGGCTCGAGAATCTGTTGGTGGTCAGAAGAAGGAGGAGGCGTCGGGTGCAGGTGGCCCGGGTGTGCCTATCTCCTATGCTCCGAAGTACACGGACGACGACGGGGACCTGCGGGATACTGCAGCGACCCCGAAGGCGGCTTCAACCCAGGAGTCTCGAGGGGGCATACACAATTATGCGACCACGCCGTACCCGGAGCACCCGGGAGAGGCGCCCGAGCTGAAGTCAGCGGAAGTTCGGCACCACCGTGAGCATAGTTCCTAACAATCCACGAGGGGCTCGCGGACATCGGCAAGACCGGCGGAGAGCAGGTCGAATAGGAGGTTCATCGTTCAGCACATCCTGGCTAGGGAGGCTGGTGAGCCCTTCATCTATGCCGTGATCCGGAACAAGGCAATCACTCAAGAGCGGGTTACCGCGGAGGAGTGGAGGAAGGCGAACGAGACTAGCCACATTGTGTTCCCGAATCGCGATAGCGAGTGGAATGCGGTATTGGAGAGGGCCGTACATAACGATTACATGTACGGGGCGTTGGATGCTTCCAGAGCTGTTGGGAGGATCGATCAAGAGTACATCAATCCTCGAGATCGGAAGTCTACGCCGTGGGGTGATCAGCAATGGAACATGAAGAAGGTGGCGTCCGAGGCTGCCCATATCCCGTTAGGGATGTGGCAGGACATTCAGGCGAAGTACCATCATGGGCGAGCACCTCCGGGGGACTGGGCAGATATGCCCGATCGGGATGATTACATGGTTCGTGGTGTCGTTAGTGACCCGAACCGCAGGGCGTATGATTGCCTTCGAGCGCCGGGGGTGAGGGCTACCTTGCTGAACGCGCAGACGGGTCAATGCATTCCTTTGGACGACCCGACCTGGGTACCGGAGATTGCATCGTCGCACTTGCTGGTAGGGACGATCTCTGTGATCGCATCGCACGTGGATTCCGCCCTTGGGCGCGCGTGGCGGATGCCCATGTTTCATCCCCAGCTGAGGGCGGCGACGGCGATGCTGGAGAAGCTGCAGAAGTACTTCAACGCGCTGAACGAGGCGGTGTTGGGCAAGCGGTTGGGGACTGCGCCTTTCAGCATGATTGCCGGTCACCTCGCTCCGGAGCTGCGGACTATCCCGACAAGGGAGCAGATGTCCGATACGCTGGCGCAATCGGCCGCTGAGATCATGCTGTCTCATGTATCTGCGTTGTCCCATTCGGGATCTACTTCCGATAGGAAGGAGATCATCGGAAGGGATGGGTTCCCGTTCGGGAAATCATGGTTCGAGGATGACCCTGAAGGAGCCACTTGGCCTGGACACCATATGGCTGGAGGTGTCGCCGTCCCGCTGAAGCCGAAGACGACGATCGTGTGGGGGAAGCGACCACATGTGGACGACGAGGGCGATGTGGATCCTGGGGCGAGCTCTTCGGGGCAACCAAGGACCGAGCCGGCCCCCGATAGGGGCGCCGGGTCAGGAAAGGATGATGCTGTGACCCTTCCTGACATTGGGAAGCTGTCCGTGACGGAGAAGAAGAAGGACGACATGGACGTGGATCAGGAAGGCTCCAAGAAGGATTCCACCGGGACGAAGGAGCCCACGCCTCGGGGTACTGAGGCTGGGAAGACAGACCCGAGTGAGATCACCAACTTCAAAGGGGCTACCTTCGAGGAGTGCCGGAAGAATGCTCCTGACTACGAGTACAGCGGGGAGGGAGATGATCGAAGGATCCTTCCCAAGAACACTCCAATAGACATGGAGAAGTCGTTGCCGGCCGAGGTAGCGCTCTTGATTCCGAGGGCAGTGGCCACGCAGAAGGAGGCTGAGGAAGCCGAGAGGGCCGCGCTGGAGGCTATCCGCGGGGATTATAGGCTTCCGGATGTGGGTCAAGAGGACAGGGAGAAGGTCGACCCTTACACCGTGACGGACGAAGACTTGGCTGCGTCGGTAGACGCGTTGACTAGGAGGTTGAGCAACATGCCTGAGTGGTCGGGAAATATGATCGACCCTGTGAAATCTGCTGAGCTGGTCGCGGCGAGATGGGGCGGAAAGGCGAGTTATGACAAGCCTGAGGCTCCTCTGACTGAGGCCGGGATGAAGAGTGCGTCATTGGAGGATCGTGCTTACGCACTATCGCAGCTGAATCAGATGGTGAACTTTCATAAGAAGCACCTCTGCTCTGGGCGAGGAGCGCCTCTGGTGAGTGCGGCCGCCCCTAGTGGACCCTTCGCTCCTGACCAGCTGGATGATAGCAGGAAGTTCAGGCCTAGTGAGGCGGCGAGCAAGATGACCTATAATCTTGTGATACTGGATGGGAAGAAGGATTATCTTGCCGATAGGCGAGAGATCAGTCCAGAGTTGAGGGAGACGGGAGTTATCCCTGATGAGGCCGTCACTTGCCAGGTTGTGGTTCCCTCGAAGACAAGGTTGGGCGAGTACCTCCCGAGCTACGAGGAGACCGTGGGCACTGTCGCAGGACGGGAGGCGGCGAAGGAGTTGATGAGACTGCTCTCGTGCGATTTCGACGGTTTGGTCATCAATTCCAAGAGAGTCTCGGAGTTATTCGAGGAACGTGTGCTGAAGGAGGCCGGACGTGAGGCTGGTAACTGGGTGAAAAGTGACCAGGCCATCTGGTTCCTGAAGGAGGTTTCGGGCATGGAGAACGCTGAGATGTCTTGGAAGTTCTTCATTCCGATGATCAAAGCTTTCCCGGTAGGGCAAGTGGAAGTGATGCTCATGGTCATGTACGACGGGGATAGCGTCCTCCTCAGAGAGAGCACCAGGTTGATTGCCGTTAGGCATACGCGGATCGGACGCGACTTGAGTTACAGTGCCGTTAGGAACAGGTATACTCAAGAAGATGCACCTGGAGGATCTCTGATGTATGAGATGCATTGGAACGAACTCCCCATGGTGGGATACATCATCATGAAGTTCTCGGACTTTCGGAAGGCAGTTCAGCTCCAAAGGGTGAGGCGAAATGGAAAGGCCATGATCGAGATATTGATCACGAGGCCCGATGTGTACGAGACCATTGGAGATGGTAGACAGGATGAGGGCCTGATCCCACTTGTGGGAGCCATGGCGCCGGATGCCGAGGTATCGCCTTCGTGGTATGTCAGGGACAGGCTGCGGAACTACTCCGGTAGGTACGTGGTAGTAATGGTGGATCTTCGGGTGCACTGGTCCTTGGTTGGACCCGTGTTTTTGACGAGAAGGAAGACTCTTGCCGTTAGGAACGAGATCCACATGGGGGCTTGGACGGCGGCGTATATGTACGATGATTACACGATAGTGTACCATCGGGCATGGGACTACGGTGACTTCACCCCCGTTAGGGGAGAGCACAAGCGATCACGGGAAGAGATCAGGCTGAATGTGACTGCCACGTTCTGCTTGAGGTGCGCAGAATTGATGCCGAATGGGATGCACTTGTGTCCCGGGTGCGCGCTCCCGGTCTTTTACCCGAACATTATCCCCAACGCGGAGGAAAAGGACTTCGAAACGTGCCACATCGTGCCGGAGTGGGTGAGGACCATGGGGCAGTTCAAGCCCAGGAGGATTCCCTCCGAAGTGGTCGGAGTCATCAAGAGGAATTTGATTTCCTAGTCGATGGCATCCGATCTAAGGATGACGGTGCAGAGCGGCATCAGACTTCCCCCTTATCTTGGTGAAGACAAGGGAGGTGTCGATGCGGCGTGGGATGAGCTGGCGAAGGTGCTATTCCAATTCTCCTATGTGTCCGGGATTTCGGCCTCGGATGCGTGTGTGGAGAAGTGGGTGGCGAAGCACCTGATCAAGACCAACCAAGTCGATAGATTTGAGTCGGTCACGGAGTACTTCCGGGCCAACCCAAGACACGCTGCTCAGTGGGGTAGGCGTATGCCGACTTCCGTTAGGAAGTTCGCTCGTCATGACACGTACTTGTCATTCTATATTCCGATGGCATACGTGATTGGTTCTGCGGCTGGTCATCTGACCCCATTGTACCCGACCCATCGAAAGGACGTGGACATCCTGAAGAGTCATGCGTTGATTTCGCAGCTCAGGAAGTACATGGTATCGGAGACGGGGTACGATGAGAAGAAGAGGTTGAAGGAGGCGATAGCCAAGGTGCAGAAGGCGATCAGCGCCGGACAGTCGGAGCCT
The DNA here is from genome assembly GCA_963377175.1 of Effrenium voratum. NCBI lineage: Eukaryota > Dinophyceae > Suessiales > Symbiodiniaceae > Effrenium > Effrenium voratum. The sequence goes on along the minus strand of CAUJNA010000307.1, from coordinate 9,916 downwards.
CCCGCACCCTTCCGTGACCCGTTCGTCTACGTTAGTGACGAAAAGGTGAGGACGGTTCTTGACGGTCGTCAACCCGAACCTTTGAACGTGGACATCGAGGGACTCCAATCGGTGCATCATGCTGCGCCGGGTCCTGGTCCCAAGCAGGAGCCGGTCCCCAAGGGCGGAAAAGGAAAAGGGAAGAACGGGGAAAAGGGCGGTAAGGGCGGTAGTCCTTCCGGCCCACCACCAAAATCAGGTGAAGTGCCAGGTAAAGGATCTGGTAAGGGCGGTAGCCCATCTGTCCCAAAGGCGAAGGATGATGCTGGACCTGCTCCGATGGAGGTTGATACAGCAGCGGCTCAGCCGAAGAAGTCATGGGCCGAGAGGGTGGTTGAAGGGGCCAGGCCGAGTGCCAAGGCTAAAGTGACCCCGGTTCCTAAGGCCGAGCCGAGAGGGAAGGCTGCTTCAGCATCTGAGGCGAAGAGTGCTCCGGCTCCAAAAGCTGTGGCTAAGGAGACGAAGCAGGCCGAACCGAAGGTTGAGGTCAAGAAGGAGAAGACAGGCGGAGGTGACGCTCCCGGCGGTAGCCGCGGGTCGGCCGAAGGGCAGAAGAGAGAGAGGAAATCCCGTTGGGATCCCGACGAGGCTGCGAAGGAGTCGACAAAGCGGGAGGCGTCCACGAGGCCTGGCGACGTCGACAGCAGACCAGGTGCGGCAGCGAGAGAAGCTAGCGGGGATGATCTTCACTCCGCGCTTGGCAGATCTTCGGCAAAGGATGCGGTAGCGCCTTTGACGGCCTCAAAGGCGATGGCAAAGAAGCCTGAAGGCGGGGAGATCCGGCTGCAGTCTGCTGAGCGGGCTGCGGCGAGCCCGGTGGAGGGTCACTTCCTGGTGCTGCCTGAGAGTTCGGTGGTGGACGCTTTCTTGTCGATCTCCACCAACAGAGTGCTGAACAAGCAGGTCAGGGATTTCATCAGGAATGGTGAGGACGCGTCGGCACTGGAGGCTCTCAACCAGATCGTGACTAACTCTCGATCTGGGAGGAGGCGTAGGGAATCGGATGTTTCCCGTACTCCTTCTCGGAGGTCCGTTAGGACCGTGGACACCAGGGATTCCAGAGAGTCGAGGAGGCGCAGATACCGTCCGCGGCGCGAGGATGATCGCGACAGGAGGAGGGACGATGCTCGTGATCGTCGTGATGATGATTCACTTGATCGGGAGCGAGATCGAAGGCGAGATGATCGCAGGAGATCCGAAAGGGATCGTGATAGGGACCGTGCGCGGGGCGGGCGTGACCGGAGGAGACGTGACGATAGCCGGTAGGCTGAGTCACGGGGATTGCGGCCGATAGGCTTGCGTCCATTCTCCAATGGTCGGCGCGGTGTGGAGGTGGTCATGTTCCTCCCGGACCGCTGAGGCGCGGAGGTCATGTCTCTCCCGCACCGCTGCTGAGCTGCTGGACGTGCTCATCCGGAAGCAGTATGAGTGAGAGGGAAAGCAAACTGATGGGGGGTTACTCCCGGGTTTGCGGAATTCAGGCATTTTTCAGGTACGCATGGTCAGGAGTACCTCTTGCCGTTAGGCGAGGGTACTAAAGGACATACGTTATCTTTTATTTCATGGCTTCTGATAAGAATTAAACTTCTTGCATTTCTGATGCAAACAGTTGTGACCTATTGTCGTCATGTGGACTTTTCCACAAGGTATGTTGGACAGCGTTACCCCGATTAATTCGGGGTGGTGGCGGGAATTTAATGCCCGGGATGTCGCGCAACTGCCTTTGTGGGTTTGTTCCACCGCTGACGGCGGTAGTGTCCAGCTGTTTGCGGACACATGCGAGCAGTTAAATCCTATCAGTAAATGGCACGCTCCACCCGTCATATGACGGGCTCCTCGTGAGGGGGGTGTGATTAGCCATGGTTAATATCATCATCAGGGACGTCGCGTTAGTGACCGACCTGTGGTGTTTTGGCTCAAGATTTTGGGTTCCGTCGCGCCTCGAATGGGCGTCGCCGAACCCCTGCGTCGACCGACGGCATCTCGGGGGAGAAAGAGACCTCGGGCCGCTGTCAGGTTGGTAGGGATCAGTCGTGCGGCCTGTTGTCGACCAAGGTTGCGGGTTAACCCTTTTCTTGTGTGGTTTGTTTTCCTTTGGTTGTTGTTCTCTGGTGTGTGGGAAACCCTGATCTTTGGGACCGGGGATTGGTTTGCTTTTGGGGAACCTTTCTTTTGTGGCTTGTTTACCCCAACTTACCCATTGCCTGGGCACAGGCTCGTGCCCGAATCACAAACAAAAAACAAGCACTTATGGCCCTTATGGCTACTCTTCTCACCAACATTGAGCTTTCAAGGGTCTCCGTGCACTTTCATGCTCGGCGTTCTCAACAGCCCCCTAAACGATTGGTTCCTTTCGTGGTTTACCCAACCAGAAGGCTTCGGTCCGAATCCTATTTTGAGAACCCCGGTAGGTTGAGGGAAAGGGGGGTGGGCAGAAGGCGCTGTTGAATATGGATTCGAGGGTAACATCCCCTGACCGTTTCGGATTTCTGTTTCCGGCTAAGCCAAATCCAAAGCCGGTGCCAGCCCGCCCAGGTTTGGACAGACTAAACTGATTGATCCGCGATTCCATCACTCAACCCCCAGATCGAACTCCTTTCCAACCCTTGCAACCAGGGTTCTGGTCATCTAGAGATCCTTGACTCCAAGACCGTTTCCAGCATCCAACAAACGCGCTCAAGTCGCCCGGACCTCGGCTGTTCTGGGGTCCGAAGCTCAGCTAGGTGTGGCTGGGCCACATCTTGGCCGCGGGCTTGCAGCCTGACCAGGCCCCGAGATTCAGCTGCGTCTGAGGCTTTTGCAACGGCAGCGGTTTTCCTTCTGGTTCCCCAATGGAACAGGGCTCCTTCAAAGATCTCCATTTTGCAACCGTTTGAAATATGTTGCTTTTTCAACACCACACAAAAGGGAAACCTATTTACAAGGCAATGTTCAGGTGTATAATGTAAGGATCCCTGTTTGAGACCACAAAAAAGGGGGCATCAACAAAAGGACCCCACCATTCCATTGCTTCTTTCAAGGTGGGCGAATTCTAATCATTTGCGAGTGTGGATATGGGAGAGGTGCCTCATTTTTGTTGGCACTAACCTATGTTAGGGGTCTTCATTTTGGACGAGCAGTACAGTATATAGGTGCACAGATGTTCAACTACATGTTACAAATTACTACAGGTTCGAGTCTTTCACTCTCCGCACATGGCTAGCTGTTTTATCCCTGTGACCAACCAAGGGGGACCCAATCAGCCAAATCAAGCGGTTTGGGGTGTGGATGGACAACACCACTTAGTGGTGTACTCATGCTTATCCCTCTAAGGATTTTTGTATTACACCCTGAAGAATACACCCACTGGGTATTGACCCCATGGCACATTTCCGGATAACACTTTTTTTTGGAACCATTCTGCATAATTTCCCGAGGGTGTAATCCCAGGGTGTAATACAAAGACCCTCAGAATCCCACAATTTGCAGGGTGTTTTTCATCTTTCATCCATCCCAACTGGTGCAAAACTTTTTTCGTCCGCAATATTGAGGCTTCTCAAACCTGCCTTGGAGGGGTGGTTTCACTTGCTGGACGTTGGGCCACAACAGGGGATCCTGATAGTGGACACATTGCCAGGTCCCAGGTTGGAATGGGTGTTTCCCAACATCCGAAACTGACGATCGGCCAATGCCACCCAGCTGGCACTTCCACTACCTGGGACCCAAGTAAGTTGAGCCGATCATAGCTGGACCAACCGCTGGGCTTGGGTCCCTTCCACGATTCCGACTCTCTTGGGAAAAGAAAACCCTCGGCACCACTGCGTTTTGGACTTTCAGTTCATATGATTTGTTGGGTGCTTTCAGTTCAAAGGGACTGTCTGAGAGCCTACTCATTTTGGGGTCCCCTGAAAGACAGACCCACAGAGTGTCTTTCTCAGGGTTTCTTTTACGTGCAAACAGAAATCGGTTTTAAGGGTTTCAAATCCCGTTGGAAAGAATGGGAATGGTTCAAGGCTGTTTTTGAGGCCTCCGAATCCCATTTAGAGACGAACACAAGTTGAAGTTCCCCTCCTTGCATACTTAACATACTGCTCCAGATAACTGGGGTCATTGTTTTGACCGTTTCTAGGCGTTATCAAAGTCAGAAAATGGGGGTGTTTCCCTTTAACCCATCACTTAGAAATTGAGTTTGATCATGGTAAAATAATGAGGCCAGGAAACCTAAAACCTCCCGATGTCTGCTTGGTATTTCCATTGGCGCCTTTCCACAGACGGCTGTCCACCCGCCCCGGCTCACTCGCTCCCCGCGTCGATCGCAGGTCTCATACAACACCCTGATGAAGGCGGAGATCGCCTGCGGGCGATTGCGCCTGGGCCGAGAATTCTGTTCGGCCCGGAAGGCTCGCTGCCCTCAAAAGGGAGGGAGCAAACTGGAAAGGTTTTGGGCAGAACAAGGGGAGACCAGGATAATCCCTAAAGGGGGGTAGGTACAACCACTTATTTGAGGACTCTGTGTGTGTGTGTGTGTGTGTTCTTTTTTGTTTTTGTTTAATAAGCTTTTTTTTTTGTTAAATAAAATAATAGTAATAATAAATTATTATTATTATGTATTCCAAGTTTTCAAGTCTCCATTCAGGTTCCCGACAGAAGTATCCTTTTCGTTAGGTCGTGATTGGTAGCCAGCAACTCTTGCAATCATTTGGTTCTGGAACCCAAATTTTGTGGTTTTTAAAGCAAGCCGGCTATTCTGGGCATGCCCGATTCCAAAAAAAAGGCACACACACACACACATACGTACATACACACGATTTTAGCTCGTTTGTGTGGTTGCCCCCCCGTTCCCCCCCCCCCCCCCCCCCACCAGTACAGGGTGGCGCCAAAAAGATCGGGGACCGAACTTTGTTCGGGGAAAGAGTTCGAGGGCAGAGCGCCTTTCCCCCGGGTTGAGATGTGGAGTTCTTTGTGCGAAGTGGTGTTGAGCGCCATGGGTTTTTGGGGTGGGCCGAGGTTGGCCATGTCCAAGAATCCCTCAAAATCGGGGAGCATTGCCACCATCAGGCATGTTGGGGGTGGGGGGGGAGGGGGGTCTGAGAGAGTGTTTCATGATCAACATGGCTGTGTACTGAAATAAATACCCTGATCGTAGAGACGTATCATGGACTTAATGTAACATGTATGTATATAAATATGTATATTTATATATATATATATATACATGCTTATATGAACACCCCCTTTTTTCCGCGAGAGAGCGGGTCCCTGTTTTTTACAACCTCAAAAAACACACCTCCCTCCCTTCCCAAATCCAAGGAAACCTACCCAAACTCACACATCCACCTCTCCGCCCCCCTCCCCACCCGCCCACCCCCCATCTCCCCACTTCCCCCTATCTCCCCACTTCCCCCCACCCCCACCAGCCGCATCCACCTCCCCACCCCCCACCACCCTCCCCCCGGATTTCGGCCCGCGCCCAGGGCCGGGCTTCAGGAGCACTTGAGCGCCATGCAGCTGCAGGGCTTGAAGCCCACGGTTCTCACCTACGGCACCGTGGCGCGGACCTCGCTTGGCCTCGCTTGGCATCACTGCGTGTTTCGAAACCCGGGCCCGGGGGGCATGACATGAAAAGGGTGAGGCTTGGGGTCAGGGAAGTTAGGGGGCGGGGGTAAGGGCCGAAGTTAGGGAGGAAGTTAGGGGGGGGCTGGAAAAACTAGGCAAAGCACAGGAGTGTTGCTTGTTTCTCTAAGCCGGGTTATTTGTCTTTGTTAGTTGCAAACGCTACAGAGGGAAACCCGCGAGTTGTTTTGAGATTTTTCCCGCAAGACTCTGTTCCGATTTGTCCAGATCACCAACAACAAAAACGCAAGCATGCTGCCTCAAACTATGGAGACACAAAGCTAACAAACACGATCATTCACTTGATCCGAATACCTACACAGTAAAGTAGAAACTTACTTGCTTCCAGCACGCGTGTCAGTGTGGAAAGTTTCACTGGGCCTTGCACAAGCCCTTTGGAGCTGGTCCGCGTCTCCTGTGATTCAGGCTGAATGTGGACCAGGGCAAATGAGACAGCCAGGCACGAGACCAGTACGAATGTATCTTTGTGTGAGGTGCCCTTCTGGGAGTGGTTGAAAGGGAAACCGAATGGAAGCCACCACCACGTGATTGGCTGATAGGTAGGGAGGACATGAGGGGCTCACCCCCCCATTCTTTCTCCAATTTTTTCTCCAAGTTTTTCCGGGGAGCAGGTTTGCCCGTGGATCGCTTGCTTGGCGGTGTAGAAGGTAAACGTTCACGGGAATGCGACCAGAGGTCACACACACACACAAATGAGTTCAGCTTCAACGGCTCTTTGTGTGGACGTATTAAAGCATGGCTGGTTCCCTTTCGAGCCCAACCAGGTTTTCAGTCAAGCCATGGTTGATGGTTCCGCGTAGCCTTTTTGCAACCATGGAAGCGGACAAATCAGACATGGTCCACTTCCATGTTTCTTGGAAGTAGGCCAATGGCACGGTCAAACATGAATTCCACCTGCTTGCGGTAGGGTCAGTGGGAGATGCCTGCCCCTTTTTTAGCACTGAACCCCCTTTTTTTTGGTGGGCTCCCCACTTATGGGGACCAATCCACCAAAAAGGGGCACCGATGTTTCCGATTGTGGAAGGTCCGATCTTCCTTCCAGGACCTTTGAAAGCACATACCTCAGGTGGGGGGTACCTACAGAGTTCCCTCTAGTTCCCCTTTTGGCTTTGAACATTGCCTTGCGGTTGCCAATGTGCAGAATTTCAGTTTCCTTTTGGCGCGATGTTTCGAGGGGTGCCTGCAAGAGACTTCAAGATGAGCGATGCCCTAAGGTCTCAGCCTACGCTGACGCCGGCGACGTGGATGCGGCCCAAAGCTGGTACGACAAGGCGCATGGAGAGACAAGGGACAACGCGCAGCTGTGTGTGTGTGTGTGTGGGTGTGGTTGAAGGGACATCAACAAGAGCACCAAAATTGGGGGTCTAGTTTTAGACACGCCGTGTCTCTTTGAGTTGAACTGCTTTTTGGTTCATTTCAAGAGGAAGCCAACCTGAAACCAACCATTTGCAAGACTAATGAATAATCCAGCCATTAGAGGTGCGTTCTCTTTGGGAAACCAAATTCCATGTTTCAGGTCAAAGATGGAGACTAAGCTGCCATACAAAGAGAATTGGCCCTTTTCCCTCCTTGAGCTTAAATGAGTTCTGTGGCCTTTGAACGTTCGCTCAAAACGCTGAACGCGCGCACGGGAGTTCGCGAGTCTCGGCGGGGAGCGGATTCTGAGGCGCTGAAGGAGAAGAAGGTGAACGTCAACCTCCTATCTTCGATGATGAAGGCCTATGTCAAGGCCGGAGTTTTCGAGGCATGCGTGTTCTTCCCTCTGGAATCGAATTTCGGGTGTCGCTTCCAAAATGGGAAGGGTGTCCTTTGGTTTCCCTTCAAGATGCCAGAGAACAACCGGCCATTTTCAGTTTCTTACTTGCCCGAAGCTTTTGACCTTTTGACCTTTTGGTTCCCCTGGGTCCATTTTGACCCCTTTTGGATTCCCCTTTCATTTTTAGTGGCCCCAAATGGTTATCACCGAGTTTTTCCCGACCCACTCGCAGGTGGGCAACCTGAAAGCGGCCGAGCGGTGCATGCAGGAGGCCCAGGAGGACGCACCCAGAAAACCCGCTGATGGACCTATCGAAATGGACAACATACAAAAATGGCTGTGGGTCAAGACCAATGGGATCCCATTTTGGGGGATTGGTGCACCACTCATTTTAGAACCTGTTTTGGTGGGGATTGGGATGTTCACTGGAGGTACGATTTGGATTTTGACCCATGGCAAAATAGGGGGGTTTTGACCTCTTGCTGAAGACATGATTCTAATTTTCTGTTTCTATTGGTTAAGCGAGAAATGGTTGAACACAATTGTTGTTTTGACGGGTGTGGTTGATGTGTGCCGAGAAGTGTGGGGGGGGGGGGAGGTGTGGCAAATGTGGGCGACCGAGGCTAGTTCTGAATCTGGGTGCCACCCAATGTTTGGGATTGGGAACTGGTATGTTTCCAACTCTGATGGCTAACTCGGAATGCCATTTCGTTTTGTAGCTTCTTGCCAAGGGGGGAAGCAGCCAATTCGTTGTTTCTCCCCGTCTCTGCCAGACACTTGGATGTTCAAGCTGGTTGAAGCTCCAACCTTCCCCTCCGGTTTGGATGCAAGGATCTGCGATTTCCGGCTCCATCCTTTTTTCCGGCCGAACTGGACTCCAGCGGCTTCCGGCATCTGAAGATGTTACAACCCGATTCAAGGGGAAAGTAGGAGGAAAGCCTTGGCCTGGTTGGAAGAGTGGCTGAGGGTGGCAGGAAAAGCCAAGAAAGCACAAAGGGCGGCAAATGAACGCGCCCACGAATGAGAGAAGCCACATTTCAGAATGAAATGACATCAGTGGATTTTATCATCAGTGGATTTGGACATCAGAGGATTTCACATGTGACATCGCTGTGGGGTGCCCGTTCTCCAGGGGATGCGTCACTACAAAAACGTCATCTTCGTTACAACTCGATTGTTCCTGTTAATGTTGATACCATATTAATCAACCAACCAGTTTATTAATAAGGGGGGTGGTTTTTGCCCTGGCCAAAAGTGGTCTGATTCCCCCACATTGTTACCCAAGAAGAAGCAGCCCTCAATAAAACTGGGGTTGATTAAAATGTGCTCAACATCATCCCTTCAAAGCCCGAACTCCTGGGTGGTACCTCTGTTTGGAAACCAAAACAACCACCACAACTTGGGTCCAACAACAAGACATGGGTATGGGTCAAAATTGAATCACCAGACCGCAGGTTTTAGTCCATGTTTCCATTTACCAGGGTTCCATTTTGGGTACCTATTTCCCACCCACAGCCACATACCCATGGGGATTCCATGCGTTCCCGAAAGCACACAGGAGGGCATCGAGCCCAACCATGTGGTCGGTATCCCGGATTTACTTGTCGACGCCAAGCTGCCCCGCACCGTGGACGCGACATGGGTCTGTCCAACCCGCTTGGTGTTTTTTGAAGGGACGCAACAAGGAAAGCCCCATTGTAAGGGTCTACAAACAGGCTCCCACATAGTCTCCCCAGAAACCTTTTGAGCATATGGAACAATACCAATCAGCCATAGGAGGTCCAACAGTTCCATGTTAGTGGGAGAGAGCAACTTAAAATCCGAAACGGGTTGTTAAACGTGGGTTCCACGTTTGGAAGGTACGTCTTTCTCGCTTCCCAATGAGGACCAAGGCCATGTGAGGCAGTTTTTATTTTAAGGGTACCCTTCTTAGAGTTGGTGGTTGGTGATTTGGGGATTTGCACCCCTTCTTGTAGAGGGTAGATGGGAAACCACTCCGTAAACGCCAAACCACCAAACCACCAGTCAGAGGGAAGCTGATTAGCACCGACCAGCCTGGAACATTTGGACCGTTGATCCCTAAGGCCCAGCGTTCGGCGGCAGCTGTTCAAAAGGACACCGGAAAGGGACCCCAAGAGGACACCGGGGGACAGCAGAAGCCAGCTGTTGGCTTCTTGTTTCGGGAATCACATTTTTTTCCCGAAAACATCGCGAAGGGTTCTTCCGCGCGGAGCTCTCGGACCAACTTGCATAGAGTCACTTGCGCAGAGTCAAATACATAGAGCCAAGTGCATAGAGCCAAGTGCATAGAGCCAAGTGCAAATAGAGCCAAGTGCAAATTGAGCCAAGTGCACAGAGCCGAGTGCATAGAGCCGAGTGCATAGAGCCGAGTGCATAGAGCCAAGTGCATGGAGCCAAGTGCATAGAGCCGTGCATAGAGCCAAGTGCATAGAGCCAAGTGCATAGAGCCAAATACATAGAGCCAAGTGCAAAGAGCCAAGTGCATAG
>CAUJNA010000306.1:174165-269307 GCA_963377175.1 Effrenium voratum | reverse complement strand
CGCACGCGCACGCGCACGCGCACGCGCACGCACACGCACACGCACACGCACACGCACACGCACGCACACGCACACGCACACGCACACGCACACGCACACGCACACGCACACATACACAAAGACTCAAAGACTCAAAGGGCACTTGAAAAATAATCTGAGATCCGGGTGTGCTGTTCCATTTGAGTCGGGTTGCAACCACCTCTTTTTGGCAACAAGGCTTAATTCCCATCCTGACCTCAACCAACCTTGCTTTTCTCAGGTTAACTTCAATTCCAATCTTAGCAGGTACCGGGAATTAACGCGGGAAACACGCTTGAGGTGACCCACTACGACGTCTATGTGGCGGCGGACAGCTCCGGCACCTCGCGCTCGGCGGTTTGGGGGCCCAAGAGAAGCCGGCTTTTGGCGCTTGGCTCGTTGCAACGGGATTCCAGACAATCTGGTGAGATACAGTCACGCATTTGGTTGCATGTTTTGCGAAACAGACTTCATTTGCGGGTAGAGTAATCTGCTGAAAAGTTGTCAAAACTTTGTGCTTCTTAGACTCCAGCCGTATTGGAAGAATGCCTGGCACCCCTAAAAGAGACTCCGGTTTCCTCTTGAACATATTCAAACGGACCGGATCACAGCAGAAGCAGCACCCTCGCACCCTCTCTGTTTGTGGTGATTTTTGGACAGCCAGATCATGCCCTCGAAATAAAGGTACTTGGAGTGGGGCATATATGTCCCCTGAAACCTATATCCAGGCCTCCAAACCCTGGTTCGATGGATTTGGGAAACCAACGTTTGTTTTGGATGCATGAACATCCTCCCATGTCTGTAGAAGGGGCAATCAAGACCAACCGCTTGGATTGTTGCCGGAGGAGAAAGTCGCAAGCAGAAAGCACCCGCGGCAACATCTCCAAGCCAATCAAAGCGAAACAAAGAGGTTTCTCTCCCAAGACTTGGGAAGTAAGTAAACCCCCTGCTTCGGTATCCGTTTGTTGGAGTCCCCCTTGGACGAAGGCTGAACTTGGTTGGACCTTGCGTTTTGCTGGTTATTATGCAGGGTTAGCGCCTCCGCAAAAAGGCATCTTCATTCTGTCATGTTCTCATTCAAGAAACAAGTTTTGTGTGCTTGAGGCAGATTTTGATTTTGTCAACTGAAATGATCGAATGCATGTTTATCTGGAGTCTCCATTGCAGCCGCACGCATGCAGAGTGAAGACTCAACTATGGGTACCCATTGACGTCAGCTTCGGAGTTGTTCGGAACGGTACAAATCAGAAACGGATCAACATATTGGATCAGCGGATGGGCGAGGTAGCGCGAATGCCCGCGATTTTCATCAAAGCTCACGCCGGGATGGTGCATTAAAAGGTAACAGCCATAATGTTTGCAGTTTTGGCTCTTAGGAACTTGTTGAAAGGTGGCCTTCCCAAACAGGTCCCTGATACCTCTAGATGGAAGAATAGTTGCAACCCACATCGTTGGAAGTCACCCTTGCTTGGCAACCAGAATCGTCACCGTTTCCTTTACTCTTGCCCAACGCAATTTTGACCTGTTGGTTTCCCATCCACCCAGCCTTTTCTGTCCAGGCCCTGTGGAGTGGGTGTCTCCAATGTTGATGTGGTCGTTGCCTTTGGGAAGGATTTGGCGGTTTTGGACCCAACACACAGGGCTTTCGACCGATTTGCGATGAAGGTTCTCAACTTGAGAGCACATTTCAGGTGTGTGGCATGTAATAGTTTGCCCAGAACATTCACAGTTGTTTGAACAAGTCATTGGACTCCTCTGGCATGGTTGTAGGAAATGGAAACATCTTGGGATTGTTGGGCTCTGCAATTCTTGAGGAACATTCTGCACGTGCCGCTTGTATATGGGAGATAACTTAAGTTCAATCATTGATCATAGCCTAAACCAATCGCAGGCCCCTTTAGCGCTGCCTCCCTCCTTTGTGGATTGTCTTGAAGGTTCAACAAAGAGAGCTAGACCGTATTACAGCGAAGTCATCGCGAATTTTTTTCTTCGAACTTTGGCCCTCCTGTTCAGGGTTGTGGGAATGGCCTTCCAAATGACTTGTCATTTTAAGGGGAGGTTCCCTGGCTTGCCCCTAAAGGCTATGTCATACTTGGTCTTTTCCCACAACCGCAACATGCAAACCAAGCCTGCGAGGTGAGCCTTGGAGTAGCGGTGGGCACCAATCAGGCCCAGGTGGTCGAGAACACGGCCCTGGGCTCGTGTGCTTCTGAGCTTGGTTGGCTACCACTTAGGACTTGGCTAGTCGGAACCCTTCACTTTGGGGTTGTTGAGGGCGGGCTTCTATGCTCCGCCAAGGTTTCTTAGAACCAACCCCCCCCCCCCCGGCCGGGCCAAAAGTATATTTTTGTATGGGTGGCAGCCCAGCCCAAGGCTGGAATGGCTCGACCTTTGCCACCCTTGATCAATTGATCAAGTCTGATATCTTCCATAGTAGGCGTCTTTTTCCCGGAAGCATTGCGAAGGGTTCTTCTTCTAAAAGCGGCTGCCAACTTCACCTGCCAACTTCTCATGCCAACTTGTCGAGAGTTACTTCACCTGCCAACTTCTCATGCCAACTTGTCGAGAGTTACTTCACCTGCCAACTTCTCATGCCAACTTGTCGAGAGTTACTTCACCTGCCTACTTCTCATGTCAACTTTTTGAGAGTTACTTCACCTGCCAACTTCTCATGTCAACTTTTCGGCTGTTATCTCATTCTACTAAAAGCACAAGCTAATTTGTCGGGTGTTACTTCACTATCCTAAAAACACAAGCTAACTTTTCTGTTCTACCTTCACATCTCGACTCTTAATTCTTCTTCTTTTTATGGCGGGGGTAGGCCCGACGGGAGCTTACGAAACGCACCCCTCTGCGGAGATCGTGCGTGTCGAAGCGCTCTCGCTGTGGCGCCGTGCGAATTTGTCTTGAGCCGGCGAACCCTCTGCGGAGATCGTGCGTGTCGAAGCGCTCTCGCTGTGGCGCCGTGCGAATTTGTCTTGACCGGCGAACCCTCTGCGGAGATCGTGCGTGTCGAAGCGCTCTCGCTGTGGCGCCGTGCGAATTTGTCTTGACCTTGGCGAACCCTCTGCGGAGATCGTGCGTGTCGAAGCGCTCTCGCTGTGGCGCCGTGCGAATTTGTCTTGACCTTGGCGAACCCTCTGCGGAGATCGTGCGTGTCGAAGCGCTCTCGCTGTGGCGCCGTGCGAATTTGTCTTGACCTTGGCGAACCCTCTGCGGAGATCGTGCGTGTCGAAGCGCTCTCGCTGTGGCGCCGTGCGAATTTGTCTTGACCTTGGCGAACCCTCTGCGGAGATCGTGCGTGTCGAAGCGCTCTCGCTGTGGCGCCGTGCGAATTTGTCTTGACCTTGGCGAACCCTCTGCGGAGATCGTGCGTGTCGAAGCGCTCTCGCTGTGGCGCCGTGCGAATTTGTCTTGACCTTGGCGAACCCTCTGCGGAGATCGTGCGTGTCGAAGCGCTCTCGCTGTGGCGCCGTGCGAATTTGTCTTGACCTTGGCGAACCCTCTGCGGAGATCGTGCGTGTCGAAGCGCTCTCGCTGTGGCGCCGTGCGAATTTGTCTTGCGCCCTCTGCCGCGTGTCGATCGCGCTGTGGCGCCGTGCGATTTTCTTGCTCGCGAAACGGCTTTTGGAAGTTGTCTCGTGGTGCGCGCGCCTGCTTTCGCAATCCCGCGGTCCCGGGTTCGATTCCCCCCTGGTCCGCGGCAGCTCCGGCTTGAAAATCGCAGCTTTTAAGTACAAACGTAGTACGCGGAGCGTGCTCCTGCAGCTCCGGCTGGAAAATCGCAACTTTTAAGTACAGACGTAGTACGCGGAGGCTGCTGCAGCTCCGGCTGGAAAATCGCACTTTTTAAGTACAGACGTAGTACGCGGAGCGTGCTCCCGCAGCTCCGGCTGGAAAATCGCAACTTTTAGATACAAATGGCTGGAAAATCGCAACTGTAAATTGCAAATGTAGCACGCGGAGCGCCTCCGCCGCTCCAGCTTTTTGAGGGTTAATTACTTCACCTGCCAGTTTCTCATGCCGAAACTTCGAGAATTACTTCACCTGCCAGCTTCTCATGCCACCTTTTCGAGAGTTACTTCACCTGCCAACTTCTCGTGCCAACTTTTCGAGGAGTTACTTCACCTGCGAGCTTATCATGCCAACTTTTCGAGAGTTACTACACCTGCGAGCTTCTCATGCCAACTTTTCGAGAATTACTTTACCTGCCAACTTCTCATGCCAACTTTTCGAGAAATACTTTACCTGCCAACCTCTCGTGGCAACTTCACCTGCCAACTTTTCGAGAATTACTTCACCTGCCAACTTCTCATGCCAACTTTTCGAGAAATACTTTATCTGCCAACCTCTCGTGGCAACTTTTCGAAAAATTACTTCACCTGCCAGCTTCTCATGCCAACTTTTCGAGAGGTACTTCACCTGCCAACATCGCCTGCCAACTTTTCGAGAGTTACTTCGCCTGCCAACTTCTCGCGCCAACTTTTCGAGAATTACTTCGCCTGCCAACTTCTCATGCTAACTTTTCGAAAGTTACTTCACCTGCCGGCTTCTCACGCCAACTTTTCGAGAGTTACTTCACGCGCCATCTTCTCGTGCCAACTTTTCGAGAATTACTTCACCTGCCAGCTTCTCACGCCAACTTTTCGAGAGTTACTTCACCTGCCAACTTCTCATGCCAACTCTTTGAGAGTTATTTCACCTGCCAACTTCTCATGCCAACTTTTCTCTTGAGTTACTTCGCCTGCCAACTTCTCATGTCAACTTTGCGAGAATTACTTCACCCGCCAACTTTGCCAGCCAACTATTCGAGAGTTACTTAACCTGCCAGCTTCTCATGCCAACTTTTTGAGAATTGCTTTGCCTGCCAACTCCTCATGCTAACTTTGCGAGAGTTACCTCACCTGCATCAACTTGCCTCTATGCTTCCGGGCCACTCGTCGTCTAGTTTTGTTTGGGACCCTTGAGTGGTTGCTGTGGGTTCTCCTTTTGAAGGTACACTTACACCGGCAAAACGGTTGGCTTCATGCTGATTCCCTTTTGAAGCTGTTCGCTATTTGGTTTGACAAGCCCCGCATAAGGCTGAAGCCAAGCAGCCAGTGACAGCAAATGTCACCGAATGTTTGCCATGCTTTCTACCTAGAAATTCACACGTCCGGATGCACCCTCAGGGGACAAACAAAGCACAGGGCAACCCCTGTGCTGTCCTTGTTTGGTACTCTCGCACCCACATTGCCATGGAACCCGCCAGAGGGTCCCTGGCTTGGCGGCTTTGGAATGGCTCTGTGAGTAACGATCAAGATGTACCGTCATCTACTTTTAGTGAAGATAATGGCATGGGCCACACACCCACCTTACCATTAGTAAGTGGAGGTTACCACAATCTCAACATCACTTGGGGACACACAGCCGCAATGTGAGCATTCATTCAGATGTTGGAGAATCAGAAAGTGGGACCAGTGGGACGGGGCCCTACTAAGTAAGGTTCTGGTAGGGGTCCGTTTTTGTTCCAGGAGGAGAATTTTCAGGAATAGCATTGCAGCTAATGCCTTTTGACCCTTCAAAACCACACTGCCAAGACAGGGTGGGGCTGAGCTTTTAGGCAGGTCGGGGTGAGTCTTCCTTGGAAGCTCCCTTCTGAATGCCAGGCACCTGACGACTGGTTGCCATCCTCCAAAAGGGTTTGCAAGAGCATATCCAGCAAGATCGTTTCTCTGGGCACGCCAACTAACAAACCCTGGAGTACATACTGGCATCTCTGTAACTTTGGCCTTTGCACTCGGGGTTTCGAATGACACCCGGATGCGAGGTACACGCACCTCCTGGTTTACACAGCCAACGCCAATGGTGAGCAGGCCATGCAGGGTGTACCTTTTGACCATGTGTGCCAGTCTGCCTTTGGACCCATCTTTGGATCAAACAAGGTGAAAAGTGTACGCGCTTGCTCCAAACCTCAGAACAATGAGCAACAAGGGTAGAACATTAGCATTGTTTCCTCTTGTTCCCCCTTTTCCAGGGGTCTCCTTACTAACCTTGCTAAAGCTGCATTTGGAGTTTTACTGGTAGCCCTTGACTTCCCCAAAAGACGGGGATCAACAGGTAAGCCCCGACCCGGCCTGGTCGGGAGAGCCCGGTTGGGGCGGAGTTTCCCCTTCAAGGGGTGGTTTGAAACATTACTTTGTTGAAAAGGCAATTACAAAGCAAGTTTCCTTTAGGCGTAGTGCTTTTGGCTTGAACAGTTTTTGTTGGAACACTGTAGACTTGCGGGGCCGGAGTTCTTCATGATTTCTTTCCTTCAGGCCTTGCCTTGGAAGCAGATTCGGCGATTTGATGAGTCCTATGCTAAGCTGTTGGAGGTGACTTTTGAATGTTTCGGAAAATGACGATTGCAGGGGGTCTAAGCACAACCCAGCCAGCAGGGAAATCCCTTTCAGAGGCATTGACGATGGCTGCCTCGGTTCCCATTTGAAATTGCTCGGAGCACACTCTCCACAAAGGGTCCTTCATTCTTGGAAAACTCAGCCAACCAAATACAGCCAAAACTCGGTTGGGGTTCCTCAGGGAGCTGCAAAACAGGCATCGGTTTTGGGCCTAGGGAGAATGCGTCGCTTGAGGCCAAAGGGACCACAGGTCTAGGGACTCCTTTCCAATGCGTTCAAGTTCAACATGCTAAGAACGTAGTGGTAGTATGTACTATGTCAGGAATATGAGTCAAATGGCACCATTTTGCCTCACGTGTCTGCTGATCCTTGGATTGGACAAACTTTCCCTTTTCACCCCCTTCTTGATCACCAGCCACACAAGACGGCTGAGTCGGCGGAAGTGCTTGAGGAGCAGGACTACGAGATGGCGGAGACGGAGGCAGACACCATTCGGCTGCAGGAGGCTGAGGCTAGACTGGCCCTGAAGATGCCGAGTGTGGATTTCAACTCGCAGCCCGAAGACCTGCAGGCCAAGATGTTGGAGCTCCCGGGATAAGGCGAAATGGGCCAGCAAAGTGGCCAAGACATGGGAGAAGCTCCTGGGCCCAGCCCAGCCCCCTCCAGGTGCCGCGAACCCAGCGCGGGCTGTGGGCTATCAGCAAGCTCCGCATGTTGGAGGAACCAGGATGGGGCCGAACCGTGCCAGTCCAGAAAAAACAGCGGAAGATTTGGCACTCGCACATCGCAAGAAGCAGAAGATGGTGAGTGGAGAACAATTTGGGAGGAGTCATTGACATTTTCGCATTTGCTGACATTTGGTGTTATTCTTGTTACTGCTAATATTGTTACTATCACCATTAATTATCATAGAGCCGGTGGTCGGAAGTTTCCAGAAACATATAACTATAGTCCTTTTTCTCTTTCTCCTTTTTCCACTCTCTCTCTCTCTCTGTTTCTCCGTCTCTCTTGTTTGTTTCTCTCCCTCTGTTTCTCTCCCACTCTCTCTCTCTCTCTCTGTTTTTTTTTCTCTCTCTCTCTCTCTCTCTGTCTCCCTCTCTTCTCTTTCTTCCTGCCTTTTCCCCTCTCTTGCTCTCTCTTTCTCTTTCTCTTTCTCCCTCCCTCTCACTCTGTCTCTCTCCTTTTCTCTTTGTCTCCCTTTCTTGTCTTTCGTTTTCTTTCTCTCTCTCTTCTCATTTCTTTTCCATTTTCTACCTTTTCCTGTGTCTTTCTCCCTTTTTCTCCTTTCTGTCTCTAGCGCCGGGCCCGTGGAATTGCCGAGGCTGTGCCGACCTCGGTGGCCGTTGCCGACTCCGACGCCACCATCTCCAGCCTGGCGCGGGGTGAAGGAATTTTGCCGGCCTTTGAGGGCCACTCAGTGGCCTTTGTCAGCCCTGGAGGAAACCACGGGAGAAGGGTGCGTTGGGGAAATGGGGCTGTTGAGATTGTGGCAGAATCTTCCGAGCACACTTGCCGCAGGCCTTCCAAGACCTAGACCTAGACAACCTGGACATTGGTGGGGACGTGACGCCGGGGCCTTACTTACTCCGCTTGGGGGGGAAGAGGTGGGTGGCAAGGTAACGCCTGGCAGGAGGTGTTGGCTGTTTGCTTGCTATCTTGCTCGCCTGTTTTTTGTTGGTTCCTGTGGTGGAGTCAGGGTGCATGTTGCATGTTTAAGAGCCGGTGATCTTTGTAGAGTTTCTTGAGCCATTGAGATCAACTGCGGAACACTTCGTGTTTTCCTTTGCTTCCTGTGCTCTACCTCTGCCCCAATCTGGGGTTACTAAGCCTAGGTTGTCCCCCTTGAGTTTATCCTAGCAACAGCATAGTCTGACCTGCAACCCAATATTCCATAGAACGTCACGGAGCGCAAATGTAACAAGATGAACGTAGCTCATACTTGAACTGGTAGAACAACAGGGCCTACCTCCATTCAAGGTTTGGTTTGTACGGTCGGAGCCCAACTTCTCAGGGACGGTTTAGAGAACACTAGTTCTTGAGTTTTGTTGTGTTTTTTTTGGGTTTGGGGTTGTGCGTTAGGCTTCTTAAACTTTTCCGTTTTGGTTTCAGTTTGTTCTGCGGATTTAGGCATTGGCAGTTGTGGCGTCTGCTGATTGGCTATGTGCAAGGCGCAGCTGCATAGCCCGTGAAATTGCCCATGAGCCACTCCACGTTTTAAACCAGGTTCCGTTGCTTTGCGAGGGAAGATGTGGCTTGCCCAAGGCGAGGGTTGAAACATGTTTTGGGGGGTTATTATTGGGCCTTGTGTTGTTGGCTCCGGGGCTTTTAGGATCTTAGTTGCGCGCCGCGTTCTTGCTGCGTTCTTCAGTGGCTTCGCGTTCTGCAAAACATGGAATACTCAAATAAACTGTTGGTAAGCAATATTTTGCGCTGGTCACCTGGTTAGACACGGACACCACCATTGTAATTAAATATCGTCGTAACTCACTGATTGACTTTCCTTTAGAAGGATCACGCTGTTCAACGGGTATTTGTTTCCGTGGCATTCTTTCGGTTTCCGTGTGTTGCTTGCGGAGACGCTGTTCTTGAAGAGTTCGTGAAGCCGTTTTTCGGAATTTGTCAGACACTTTCCCAGAAACAGCATGAAAGAGCCACAGTTGCGGGGAGAAAGCAGCAACTGGCGATTGGCCAGGTGGACGAGTCCGGCCGACACATCCCAAGTGGCAGAGTATGCCGCCCGGCGAGACCCCGCCGGATTTGACGAGATGGGGTTCAAACATGTGTTATTTTAACGATTTTCATGGGTTTCCTTTTTGGTGGGGTGTCTAAAAAAGAATCTGGGTTTCTGCCGCGCCTGGTTTTCGAGAGCGCCGGATGGACCTAAAGTTTGTTTCAACCTTTATGTGCGTGTTCTTCCCAAAAGGGTAGATCTTTTGTTGGACCCTTGCTTTCGCCACTTGATGCGAAAACGCAAAGGGCTTTGGTCTTTGCATGTTGATTCTTCTCATTCTCCAATGCCCTTTATGTATGGAGACCACATATGTGGACCATTAATATGTGCTGTGGTCAAAAGACCCTTACACTTGGGGCTTGCAGGGCTGGTCGACCCCCTGAGGATTGTAGACGGCTTTGATAAGGGTTTCTTTTGGAAGGAGCCATGACCATGGATGGCACATATAGTCCTCTTGCCAAAGCCCGGGCTCTTCGTGCTTTCGCTCGCTACTGAGGTGGTGTACCTCAGCACGAGCTCTGGAAGCAGGTCCCAGGCAGCGTTCTTTTCGGAGACACCCCGGTGGAAAAAATCGGGCCGTCTGGGCCTGGGTTCGTCTTTTGTGCTTGCGAACACCCCCCCCGCCCCAAAGAAAAACAGCTGGTTCAAAAGGGCACAATTACACTCTCCATTGGTACAGAGGGGCTTCGCCTGTTTGGAGACTTACCCATGTACCCATGTTTCCCGTGTCTTTTGAGTCAGGTTGATTTGGCATGATTTCTTTTGTATGAGCAATTTAGAATGAGTACTATGATATGAATTCTTTGGAATTAATGCATGTTACGTCGGCTTGACTAGAGTGCAACATGTAGAAGTATGTTTGTAGCGATCTATCCAGAGGCCCACAAGCTCTCCCTTTGTGAGCGGTCTTTGGGTTTGGAAGGGCAGTTTGTCAAAAACGAGTTGCTAACCGAATTGTGAGGCTACCCCCCGGACGAAACGTGATTGGTTTTGCGGACCGATACGCCGCGCAGGCGAAGATCAAGTTGTCGGCATGACGGTTTCGTCAAGCAAGTAAGTGTACTGCAAGTACGGGGATGTGTGTTTGCTTTGCAGTGACGAGAAACATTTTTCTTGCAGGGTGGGCCCTCTGGGTTTTAGATATCACCTGTGGGTTGCCTGCCAACTTTAAGTGCGAGGTGAAGTCCGGGAAGCATGATATTTCTGGCAGTCAGTGCTTTTTTCTCCCCCTTTGCTTTGGACGCCGACAATTGAATTTCAGGTTTGGTCAAATATCCAGTAGTCTTTGTGATCCTTTGGAGAGAGGCATGGGCCAACTCACTCAGATGGGTCCAACGGTTCACTTTCCTGGAGGCTCCAACCCTGCCAGCCTTTGCTTTAGCTCGGCCCGGGCAACCAGCGTCTGTTGTGGTGTTTTGTGGGTCGGCCTGGGAAAGCCGCCGGGATTGTTTGATTTTCCGGGCAAGCGCAGTGCCCCTGTCGTTTGGACGGGAACTTGCACTTTTTTGCCCTGTTAATCCACCAGGTTGCCTGTCCTGTCGTGCCCGTGATTTTGATTCGGAGTTTTCAGAGCTATCCACATTTGTCATTTACCAAAGAGCCGATGTAGTCTTGTCCGTTGCTTCCTCGGGGCTCGGCGAAAATATCCAGTTTCGGCCTGCAGGGCTCGGAGCAAAAGCGGCAGGACCATCAGACTTTCTATGCAGGAAAGTGGTTTGATTGCTCAATGACCAAGGGTGTTTGTGAATGCACAACTTGTGCGGTGAATTGGGCCATGTGAAAGGCATTTGGCAGTGGCTTGTGATGTATCCTGCAAGGTATTAAGGCATGGCCATGGCTGATTTGGAATGTTCAACACCCATGAGGTCAAGCAAGCGCATTCTAATCACAGCATTTCAACCATTTGGCTGCGTTTGCTTCGGCTGTCAGGTGGGCACCGCGACTGTTTGGTGCTCAGATGGGTCGGATGGGGCTTGTGGTTGGGATGACTGGCATCTTAGGGCTTGTTTTGCCTTCTGAGGTTCCCTAAACACGGAAGCTACAAATTTGGGGCTGTTGAGAGGGTCACGGTTCGTCAACTTGCAAACTCAGGACCGGAAAGCGAAGCCTTTGACCTTAACAAACTCTGAAAACCGAAACGTAAAGCCTAAAAGCCCTAAACCTAAACTCTAAACCCCAAAATCGACGCCTTCCCCCGAAACCCCAAATAAAATTCAGCCCGATAACGATAAACCCTAAACTCAAACCCTTAGCCTGTATGGCCGCACAGCTGACCTGGGGCGAATCGCATCACAAATGTTGCTGGTTTGCGGCAAACTCTCACCCGCGATGAAGGTTCCTCACCCAGGAGAATCAAGGGACCAAAGGTGTTTTTGGTGCCATGCGTTTGTTTTGTGATTCTCACCGTTTTCCAGGGTCATGGGTATAGCCATGCTACAACCGGGCAGATTCCCATGCCACCAATCACTGGAGTTCCTCGCCCATGGAGAGTCCAGCAGAAAAACTTGACAAATGATTCACGGACGTGGCTACTTTCCCACGCCTTAGCTGAGTCTTCCCGGAGCAGTTGGCGACGACAAAACGACAAGTTGTGCCACTAAAAGGGGACCATTCTTTTCCACCCCAAGTCCCACTCCAGGCGTCAACAAAACCTACTCTGCCAACAAAGGAGGAACTTTCAAGGAATATGTGCGTGTTTCCAAAAATTGAACGGTTCTAGCACACAAACTGTTGGCTTTCTTGTGGCTTCTCTTTAGACATCCAAAAGGGGTAGGAAAGGGGAAGCTTTTTTCGCCAATGTTGCGGGAATCCCAACAAAATAATATTCCGAGATGCCACTAAACAATTGGGTCAAGACTACAAACGTTCGGAAGATCCAGGGAATGCCCTGGATTCAAACCCAGCTCTAAAGGTAGCCCAAGCTCTGAGGGCGACGCCACCAACTTCACCATCCCCACAGAGACCATGCGCTACCCCTACACACAGGCCAGGATGACCCCCCACAGGCGTCAGTCCGTGACAGAAGATTCGGGTCTTTCATCAGGGATCTGATAGGCCATCATGGCCATCCAAAGTTGGACAAATGTATGGAAAGATCCCAAGAGTTGTAGCATGCCAGAGTCCACCAAAACTCTCAAAGCAAAGGAGCTTGGTTGCTTTTTGGCTGGTAAGGACAATGGCGTGCTCCACGTGCTGATTACCACTCACATGGCTGGCGACCTTTTTCGAGCCCACGAAAACGGTGTCGACGGAAACAGAGACCACTCCAGCATCATACGAGGTTCGGTCAACGCTTTAATAGTCTGTGGGGAGGGACATTGGGGACCCTCTAATTTACTGTCCAGAGAAGGTATAGCAAGTGTTGACCCCAGGCAGATATGAGCAATTGATATTGCTTTTGGTAACTGCTTGTTGGTTTAGGGAGGACACGAGGGGTTCCATATTCCCACGCCCTCAAAAGGAACAGAACATGTTGTTGTCAATGGCTTACATTTGCTTCAGTGCTTATCCCGTGTTTTGGGGTGTTGGCCCAACTTGTCTTCCTCATCATCCCAGTTGTCCAGCAGGTTCCATCTTGCAGGTTCCATCCTTGTTTGCCTTGCCCTCAGCCAACCAAGGGCGATATGCCGGAGGATTTTTCAGCCAAAGGTGCCTCTCTAGTCAGGTTCTGAGCCCCGGACCCGAAACACTCGTTTTCCATCGGTAGCACGGTTTATTTACAGAGAATGTCTTTGTTCAGAGCTTACTTACTTGCAAAGGATGAGGTGCTTTTTTCTCCTGGGGCTGGTTTTTTCTTAGGTTTGGTTGCCTGGCTGGCTGGCTGCCTGGCTGCCTGGCTGGCTGGCTGGCTGGCTGGTTGGTTGGTTGGTTGGTTGGTTGGTTGGTTGGTTGGTTGGTTGGTTGGTTGGTTTGTTGGTCGCATCACCAGCCTCACTTCCTAGGGCTGCCTATTGGCTCTGATTCTGTGGCAGTTGGGAGTTGCTCCGGGCTGGTATAGGGGCGTTTGTAGGTTGGCTCAGATCTTACTGAGGGTGGGTCTTGGGTTGGTTTGGGGTTCATGTAGGCTCAGCAAAGGGCTGAAATCCAGGCTGCTGTTGGGTGGGGTTAACTTGACTTTTGGTGGGTTTGGGGTTGGCTTGGAGCTGATTTGTGTTAGGTGTGCTACAAACCCACTTACTACTGTCGATGACAAAATCCTGCAGTAGCAGTTGGGATTGACGAACCTCTACTGGACAAAGCCACCTACCAACTGATGTGAAGTGGACTTTGTACTTCCACATCTCATCTTGCGACATGTGCACACGCCTTGCACTGTCGGTTCACCCCACTGAACCGACACCTCTTGGAGGGTTGGTCCGGGAAAGCTTGGGCTTGATGAGGGGAAGCCACAACAAAATATAGGGGAAAGACATTGTTCCTCAAAAGAAGCCCACCCCCTGATAAAAAGGGTTGTTTTTCGACAGAAATAAGACCATACCTTATGCCCACCTTATATTTACCGTATTTCAGCCTTATTTTGGCCGGCGTATTCGACCTCATTTCAATCTTATTTTGACCCCAAGCTTGTTGCCTCATTTGTTGGAAGAAAATACGCCGGCCCCCCATCCCCCACACCCCTCCCCTCCCCCCTTCTTCGAACGATTTTAGTTGGCTTGGTCGCTGCTTTGAGGACACACCCGTTTCGGATCCAGGGATTGGTCTCGGATCCATCAAGAGCAAGAAATAACCGTCCAAAAATTATATCTCATTGTTTGGCCTGAATCGGCTCATTCCGAAGGCTAGACCCTCCCAGACGTTGAGGCCATCTTGTTTGGTCTTATTTGACACTACTTAGATGGGTTGGGGGTCGGTTTTGGTGGGATTCACGGGGGGCTTACTTTGGGTTACCAACTCCGGGGCTATCTAAGTAAGGCTCGTTCAACTTTTGCACCGTTTGACCCCTTTGACCCCTTTCTAGAGCGGCAAGCAAACGGCAGGGTCCAATTTTGAATCGAGAACTTTTTATTTGGTGTCAGCCGTCAGCAAAACACAACGACAAAAGAAGTTGGCCAGGCAAATTAGACCCCCAACTGTCCACCATACCTTTGGGGGGATAATTTTGACAGGATGGGTGATGTGTGTTTTCTGTTTTGGTTTTATGCCTGTCTCATTCCCCCCAAAAAATCTAAAAACAGTAATTTTGAGAACTCCTTACAAAGATCGTTTAAAGGGGCCGCGTCCTTCCATTGGTTCTAAAGGGGCAAATACCTGGAAAATTTGTGAAGCCCTTCACTTTAGGAGTGACATCCTGCCAAAGCAACGCTAAAAGTGAAGCGCCCCCAGTTTTGAACTACTTTGAGGGGACCTGTTGATTTCTGCATTCTTTTGTTTGCTTTTTGCGTTGGAAAGGAGTCCGGGCATCTGACAAAACGCCAGATCCGTGTCTACAGCAAGTCCTTCTCTGGGTTCGAGCAGACCACCCCGGCGTTTGTGACCTTGCAGGACGGAGCCAGGAGTAACCAACCCCACCTCACTCGCATTTGTGTGCTTATATGCAATTTTAATATGGAGCCACTTCATAGGTGGTTGGGGGACATTCATCCCCACCTAAACGATATCCACCAAAAGGTTCGCATTAGAATTAACACCCAAACGAAGGAGGCACATTTCGTTTCAAAGCAAGCAGACACAAACCATATTTCTTAGATGGCCTAAGGTTTCTCGTGAAATAAGTCCAAATGCAAGAATTGAGATACGGGGTTGTCCCCAAATGGGCAAACTCCAAAAATATGCATTGGTTCCCTTTTTGTTTGTTCCTGAACAACCCACAAACATGTTACCTGAACATTCTCTTGACTACTTCTGTGATGCCAACGAACAGGTAACCCTCAGCGAAGAATGACTTTGGGAAGGCCGGTTTTCTGCTACCTCAATCAAGGCAGGCCTCAGTGACAGGGTATTCCTACACCATGGAGTGGCCTGTATTGTTGCCGGGATTTCATGACCAGTTGAAACCTACACTAACATCAGCCCCCTTGGGTGCTCCTTGTAGCGAATCTACCTCCATTCAGATGCTTTCCCCACTGTGAGAATGATCCTTTAAGTGAAGAATTCGTCGCCTTCCCTTTCCACTTCTTAGTGTATGAGTTCACCCAACTAGAACAGAGGGTATTTACTCAAAGGAAAACTACTAAAGGTAAACAAGGCCGCCTGCTTCAAATACCGGCGCTTTTCTACGGTATATACCAACGTATGTACACATAAATCAGTTTAGCACATATTCACACATACGCGCATGCATTAGATTTGCTTAGAGCAGACTGGCATTACGTTGCCTGGCTGCACATCACATCACATCACATTACATCACCTCACCTCACATCACATCACATTACATTACATTACATTGCAGTACATCACGTTGCGCTACATTACGTTCCATTGCTGTACGGCACGGCAAAGCACAGCTCAGCCCAAGAAAGGTGGTCGGCCGGTCGGGCCATGGGAAACTTCCATTTTCATATAGCCGTAGCATTCGGGGCTGACTGAACTCCCAGAGCATCTAGGGGGCTGGTGACTTTGCCTTTCAGGGCAACTTCACAACCCAAACAGGTACCCCTGTATAGGAGTATAGGTTCCCCCCCCCCCCTTTGGAGCTCGACAAGCGCAACCCCGCGGGATAAGGTGGCAATCTTCCGTCAAGCACAGGACAGCGTGGCCATCATCACCTCCATCTCGATGGGGGCCCAGGGCTGGGTGGCTGCGCCTTTGGGTGGCATACTCTCCTTTTTGATCGTTACCACTTTTGCGGGGGCGCGGGACGGCAAAAAGACGTCGTTTTCCGTTCCTTTCAGCCATCCGTAAATGCGTTCTGGTGGCCTTTGGTTTTGCCCATGTTCAGAACGGGCTCAACAAAAACTAATTCGCCAACCGACGATTTGAGCTACTCTGCGTAGTTTCAATCGCAACTTGCTGAAAGTTGTTAATGGTGGAGAGACTATGTTTACCATTGTCAGTCAGGGTTCCTAGTATTGGTTGGGGGTTGTCCTTTCTTGGTCTCATGGGCCTAACGGGCAAGCCTTTGTTTCGGGGGATCAGGGGTTTCATGTCCTATCTGGAAGCAGCCATGTCCATATCTACACTAGATGCTATTGTTCACCAACCAGTGGAATCGCATGTTTCACCCTAATCGGTGAGGTTTCAAAAAGGTTCCGCCTTTGACTAAGGGGATTTGTAGCTGTCCATGTCCGGCTCTTGGTTCTGAGCCCATTCTTGACTGTTAGGAATTATCAAACAGATTTGTTTCCCTCAAACCTTTGTTGCTGACTTTGAACCTGGCAATGGGGCCAGCGGCTAATGGCCAGTGGTTACACGTAATGAGGGCGGATGGAGGTACTCAGAGCTCCTACAGCCGCCTACCGCTGGAGTAGGTATCCATTATATGCGATCTGTACTCAGTACTTGTTTGTATGAACAGTATATATATATATATGCACGTACACACACACACATCTATGCACATACATTCATATGTATGTATATGCAAACACACACACATGTACAAGCATACGTACGAATATATATATATATATATATATACAGCACATATATATATATACATATATACACAGCATATGATAGGGTAACCTACAACAGTGTCAGGGGCACTACGTTGTACGTTGCAAGAAGCCCTTAGATAAATGATTTTGTCCTGATGCCGAAATTTAGTTTGACGAGTGCCCTGCGATTGATTGTACTACGTGGCGAGTTTTACTACGCATCACATCGAGCACTATCATCCTTCAGTTATATTCTAGCTTGGGATTCGCGCAAGGTCTGTCCGTACTTTCCTGATATTTCAGGCATTCAATTTCTGGTTTGCTTGCGTTCTACATTCGGAATCCACACTGAGACCTTGGGTGAGTTCAGTCAGATCCCACACCTGGCTTGCATTTGGCTCGTCTTTCAGTGGCTGTCCAAAAGCTTACACTTGCAAACCCACGGCTCCGCCCCTGGAGCATTCAAAGACCACTGTGCAGGGGGGAGGTTGTGGAGCCGCACTTGTGGCGCATCCATCTCTTTTGAACTTATCTTACATCGGGTTCTCTGGATACTTCTGGCCCATCGCTCTCATGTGTTGGTGGGGCGGAAGCTCCAGAGCCGGTTGAACTCGCGAAAGGTTCACCGACAAGGACCTGGACCTCTTCGAGCTGGGGGGCTACATTTCCTGGACCCGTCGAAGGGCAGGAATCGACAATATCGATTCGCCCATTCGCCCATAGCAGATCTGGAATGGTTTCTTTTCCCCCCCCAATGTTGGGTCCCATTGGTGTCATGGTTCCGAAATGTCAGCCGAGAAATGATTGAACCGTTTTTTGCTTATATTTTTAGCTTCCCACGTGGTAAACCTTTGGGACTGCCTTTGCCCACCAGGACGGTGTCGGGGACTACGTCGCTTGTCACCTCGTACCAGGCGAGCTTGCCTTGTGACCCGAACGGTTGGAGGAGCCCCTTTTTGGGCTTGTGGGAGGAGACAGTTGTATTCAGCAACTAGCGGAGTGTTCTGAGAAAGCCTGACGCGAATTGGAAAGCAGGCTCCCTGATCAAAGTCAACTGGCGCCACTCATTAAGAGTACCACTCGGTGACGCCTCAAAGATTCCAAGACCCATCAGAGACCGGACCGCTTAGGTGTTTCCATCAGGCACCCTTCAGAGGAAAGTCCTCTTTCCATTTTGGGTCCCGGAGCTTGCGGGAGGATAGGTGTTCTTGGTTCCGCAGCCCGCTGAACGGAGCATGGAGTGAATTGAATCAAGGGGGCAGAGGGGCGAGAATCGGTGAGCCAACGAACACACCAACGAGGAATGGTAAGGCAGCGCTTATGTTCGCTTGTGGCGAACAACCGGCCCATACCTTAGCTTAGTGATCCCCAATTAAGTTGATGAGTTTTGTTTTGACGGGTGTAGACGATGTTTTTCTTGGTGGTCATATAATAGAGTCATATTTCAGTTTCCAAGCTGGTAAACTCTTCTTGAATCCATATTCATCATCTAGATGTTGCTCGAATAGATTTGAACCCCTCCAAAGGCATCTTTACGAACCCCGTAATTCACCATCACCGATCGCCATCAACCCCATGACACCCAGCTCTGGCCATTGGACCGCAAGGATCTCAATTGCTGACCTAAAGGCGATCGTCAAACTTCATAAATGCCCAAAACACCGGTCTTTCAATGTTTTGCAGGGGAAGGGAAGCATGGAGTGAGCGATGACCTCGGCAGATCTACATCGACATGGTCAGCTTCGGGACCTACCGGACCCATGCCGCCTGAGAGAATCAAGGGAGAGAGAGAGAGAGAGAGAGTCAGGGGTGCAGGGGTTCCCTGTATATATATATATATCTAGCACATATGTATCTGTATGTGTATGTATGTATATATATATATATATGACATGAAAGCCTTGGTTTGATTCGGAGACCCCCCCCCCGGCTAATCAGGGGTGTTTCCCCTGTTAAGAATTCATTCATTTTAACTAGCGGGATTCCTTTGATTGGTATGGTGCTCCGAATTGATTCCAAGCCAGTTTGCTCTGAGTTTGCGGCGATGAATGAGGAACTACAAGCAGCCAAGCCTTGGCTGTGCTAGGGGTTCGTTCCCACCTTTGTGATACCAGGGACGGCTCAAAGGAGAAGCACACATCGTCCAATTTTAGGGGTTTATTTTTCGTTTATTATAGGGATCCGAATCTACAATAGGTTTTGAAAAGAACGAATGAACAGCATGGGGAATGACCTAATAAACCCCTGTTGACCCATGACCTATTCTAGAACATACTCAGATAATTTTCGGGGTCAATTGCCGGTAGTCTATGGTCCTCTTGGGAGGGACATAGGGGAACTCAGTAAGTTCCCCACCAAAACCAGGGGACTCACAAGAACTTGATCCGGCTCAGACCGCCGACGTTGCAGGCCTGCTTTATTTATTTTATGTGTAGCTGGGGATGCCTGAAGGTTTCTGTTTGCAATTTCCTCGGTCATTTGGGAAAGGCACCTACAAGACGCACGTGGGGGCCTTTCGATTGACCCTCTTTCCCAGGATTTTCCCCTGCAAGCGCGGGCCTGTCCTTTGACCCTGATTGCTCCTGTTGCCCAGGAAGTTTCCCTAGCTGGTTTGTGTGATAGATTAGTTTTTTCTTGTTTATTGGGTTGTTGGTTTGTTTGTTTGTTTGTTTGTTTGTTTGTTTGTTTGTTTGTTTGCTTGCTTGGCTTGTTTGTTGCCGACACTGCCACCACGCGCCTGGTTGTTTCGTGCATTTTGTGTGTGTGTGTGTGTCCGTAGCCATTTGGCTCAAGCGCTTCAGCATAGCTCGCCCCTGATCTTTGCTCTGTTGTTTGGTACAGTCCAACCTCAGCGATGGCCGGCTACCACTACTACCATCACTACGAACAAAATGCGAAGCCCTGGATCGAGCATCGCGTTGCCTATGACGGGAGGAGGTGAAGATCTACCGCAAGGGACGCTGGATCCTGGCCGAGCCCGCCGACATGGAGTACCACCCGTGGCGTGCATGGAGGGAATGGGAGACAACGAGCCTTCTGAGTGAAAACATTGTCCGATTTGCTTGTTGCTTGTGCTTGCGTTTGTGTTGTGTTGTCTACATGTACCTACTCTCGCAGACTCCTTTCTGTCTCATAGCGGCTGATTCGGTTGTTATGTTCAATTCGACGACCACCGAGAGATGGCCCTTCCCGCGCTACTTTGAGTACAACATCGTGCGTGGCCCTGGAAACACAAGAGTTGAATGGATTCGAGTTTACATACCAGGCCAGTGGCAGCCTGTCGCAGAATCCACCCTGGGACCGGCTCCGGATGTCTCGTCTACTTATCGTGAGTGGCGCAGAATCTACCACTGTGAAGTGTACTGGCCTCGTCTCGTGACAGCACGGGAGGCAACATTGCGGACTCCCTCGCCCAGCCGGTCTCCTATGCATCCTTTTATACATGGCAATATCGTGACTGGCACCCCAGAAAATACCAACGACTCGGCAATCCAAACCCGAGCAGTTCTGCTTTCCCGTTGGGATCGCCTGGTCTCATGTACGCTGGATTGTCATCCTCGTCAACATCCTCGGTCTCAGATGGTGGTTGGCGTCCTCCTTCACCTCCATATGATCCTAACTTTGACTGGGGCGAGTGACATCGACACCTGAGTTGACTCTAGCTATAAAACTCTGCGCTCGGTGTTGCAAGTGCCTTGAGTGCAGGTTTGAGTGTCTTGCGTTTCACTGGCATGCTCAGTGTCACATGGCATGAAGTGTTTCTTGCCTGCAGCCGTGTGCGTCACTGTTAACTCATCATGCCGTGGCTAGAATGGTGCCCTGACCCTCAACGACCGGACGCCCAATGGAAGAAGAACACGGTGACCCTCCTCCACGTCATACGTACAGGGAATGGAAGTTGTTCTATAACCAGGTTCCTTCTCATGACGGCGTTCAATCCACTTCATACATGGTACAAGCGGGACTGGACCACTGAAGGATACAGACGTGTCGCGGCTCCAGAACCAGACAGCCACTTCGCTTCGATTTTTTCCCCTGATCAGCACAGCGCGGCCACACAGTCGTCGACCCTGTGCATGTCCCCACTGGTGTTGGAGGCGATCCTACGATCCTCGGATGCATCGACCTTCTCTACCGATGATTTGACTCGTCTACAGGCAGGGATTAGCCCACAACTTGCGGACCGAACGCGACAAGCATTACGGCCTCATCAGCCAGTACGTACTTCTCGTGACGCTGATCCTCTTCAGCCTGAATCTGCTGGAGTCGCTGATCCTTATCTGCCCGCAAGCCGGTTGAGCAGTTCCGACGGCAATCAGAAGTCCATTTTTGAACTAGTTGCTGAGTAGACAGACGAGTATGGGCCATTCGGCAAAATGGTGCTTTCTAGATGTCTTGCATGCTTGTGTGTTGTCTGTTGTGCATGGTTGCTGGTTCTTTTGCGCTGCTAGCTGGATTGGATACCGCGGTGCACCCTATCTTCCATCTCAACATGGACATTGATGCTGCGTCGCAAGCGCGGGCCCTGGACGGCATTCAACAACCATGGCTAGAGTATTCAGTCGAACAAGAGTGGGTGAGGGTCTACACTCCTGGGCAACCTCAACTATGGCACCCGGATGATGACGTACCTGTCCTACCAGAGAACATTTTTCGAGTTTGGAAACCGGTGGTCTCGCCAAGTGAGGAAACTCAGGACAATGAAGCTTGGCAAGGTCACTATGCGCATGATCACCGCCAAATCTGGACCGTACAGGATTGGCAGCATCAAGGATACCAACGGATATTGACCCGCTATGAGTCTTTCTCCACCCACAATCACAATGCCTCTGATCAACAGCGTGAGGGCGTGCGCAACCCGGACTTTTCCATCCAGGTGGAAGAACTGGGCTCTTCTCAGCATGGTCTTCGTCAGCAAGATCGCAATGTGGTGAGTATGTTTACCTACGCCCCGCCCATGACGGACACCACACATCCATCCTCCCTGCTCCTTCCGCCAGTCTTGCCATCAATAGCAGGACACAGAGGCGGCCTACTTCCTGCTCAACTCAAAGATCCTGCGTCCCCGTCTTCTGAGCGGCACCGTACAGAGCGTGCAATTTCTCGTTCTCCTCGCCGCTGTGGATATTTTGGTAGACACTAGGGAGTTGAGCGCGTGGTCTTCCGGATCCAAAAGGTAGTGTACGCCCCTCGTGGAGGGGCGTGTGTGTGTGCGGAGTGGCAGAATACCCTGTCACCAACCTATATTCGTTAGCAGGGGGCGTGGCGGTCTCCTCGTAGCCACGCCAACGAAGCTATCGAGGATGACTGGATGCATCAAGGGACGCCTTGATGTGTACCTGCAACAGTTTTGCAAATGTCTATGTGGCCCCCTTGGTTGCGGCGCTGTTTGTGCTTCTTGTTCTTTCGGGTAACGTGTTCGCTGCTAGACGGAAACCAAGTGAATGCAAGCCGAACCTACACCCACTCGAGACTCATCAGTTGTACTCGAGACTCATCAGTTGTACTCGTTGAAGTGTGTGTGTGTGTGTGTGTGTGTGTGTGTGTGTGTGTGTGTGTGTGTTTGGCATTTTTTGGTGTTTGATGTTTTCACACATGAACATAAGCACGCTCATGATAATAAACATGCTCACGCGCTTCCACAGCTCGCATGCTGGCACAAGTGATAGTAAACACGTTCGCGCTTCCACAACCGCTGCGCGCATGCTGGCGCAGGCAAGACTAGGCACGCCTACGCGCATCCACAACCGCTCGCTGAACGCATGCTGGCACAAGTGATAAGAAACACACTCACGCGCGTCCAGAACCGCTGCACGCATACTGGCAGAGGTAATGATAGACACGCTCACGCACATCAACAACCACTGCACGAATGCTGGCACAGGAACGAACAAACATGCTCACGCGCATCCACAACCGCTGCACGCATGCCGGCACGAGTGATCACGAGCACGCTCACGCGCATCCACAACTACTGCACGCATGCTGCCGAAAGTGATGTTAGAAGCGCTTACGCGCATCCACAACCTCTGCACGCGTGCTGGCGCAGGTAGCGCATGTTTAGCAGGATGCGCTTGCAACCCACACTTGAAGCTGCCTCTTGTGACCAGTTAACCTTCCGCTGTTTGATGTTGACTCTTTAGGCTGCCGCGACACAAACCTACCTGAAACGATTAATTAGTTCGTTGACATTCTGTTTGATCATCGTTCCATTTGCTGAAATCGTGGGCAGCACAGTGAATTGAGAAGGCGCGCAGCCTGAATCGTGGCAGGCGCCTCATGTCGGTGTGACCTGCTTGTGTATTTCTTTGGTTGTTTGGTTGGTTGGTTGTTTGTTGCTGACGCCCCTCCTGTTGCCTGGCTGCTTTGTTCATTTTGGAGTTGTCTGGTATTTTGGGCGTGTTCGGTGTCTTTACACATGAACATAAACACGGTCAACACGCTCACGCGCATCCACAACCGCCGTACCCATGCTGGCACGCATGATAATAAGCACTCAATGTTGATCCACAACTGCTGCTGCCAGCATGGGCGCAGCGGTTGTGGATGAGCGTGAACTTGCTTATTGTTATCAGTGCCAGCATGGGTGCAGGGGTTGAGCGCGTTTGTTGCCGTTTGTGTGTGAGCATGGCTGCTGCGCCGGTGTGGATGCGCGTGAGCGTGTTCATCATCCATTCCGCCGGTGTGGGTGCAGCTGTCCTGGATGCGCGCGGCGCTCACGTGCCTGCTGCACCCATGCAACTGATAGCAAACATGCTCACCCGCTGCACTCATGCCTGTGCAATTGAAAATGAACACGCGCGCATCCAGAACAACCGCGGCACCCGTGCTGGCACAAATGAGAATAAATAAACATGCTTACGCACATCCACACCGCTGCAGCAGCCATGCTGCGAAGAGTGATAGTACACACGCTCACGCGCGTCCACAACCGCTGCGCCCATGCTGGCACAAATGATAATAAACTCGATCCTGCGCATTCGCGACCGCAGCTTCGGGACAAACTCGGCTGAGACGTGTTTTGATTGCATTTGCTGAATTCGATGGCCAGAAAAATGAGTTGAGAAGGCGCGCCGCTTGAGTTGCGCCAGGCGCCTCACGGCTGTGCAATGTGTTTGCTTGGTTGTTTGACTGTGTGCCCTTTAGCTCCTTGAAGCGCTGAAGCGCCTTGAAGCCCCCAATGCACAAATAGGGACCTTTCATTCGACCCTGTCTGCTCCTCCGGTTTTCCACGATTGGCAATTGTGATCATGCTGGTGATGTTGCGCTGGTGCTGGCTGCTACGGATGCAAAGGCGATGCTGGAGATGTTGAGTGGCGCGGGGGGGAATCGAACCCTCCCGCGTTTTAACGCCGCGTGGGCCACCCACCCAGGGAGGTAAGTCTTAACTTGGATCTTATTTCGTGTACCCGAGTTTTGGGGGTGTACTCCTGCAGGTTGAAGTGTATGACTGCTTCACAATTGCCGTAGCCCGAAAAATGACTCAGTTTTCTTTTGAAGGTATGGGACCCATACAAACAAGGTTCCGCAATGGGAGCAGCCTCGGCCAAACACCTCGTTCTCTTCAACTGAAGGGACCTTCTCAAACAAAAATGGCTCCTCGTCCTTCGTAGTTTCCGCGCAGTAGTGTTTGTGCTGTTCTGGTTTTCAATTTTCTGTTCCTTCTTTTTCTCCCGAGATCTCGGAGGCCAAAACGGGGACTTGGATTGTTTGGCGGTGTTCCCGCACTTTGCAAAGGAAGGCGCCAAAGGTTGAGGTCCCTTGACGAAATCCGCAGACGGAACAAGGGTAGTTGTGCAACCACATGTTGCAACAGACCCTAATGGGAACGCCAGGCTTTCCACCAAAAACGGCCAGTTGCAGTGTGGTGAAAGTAGATAGCCAAAAGACATCGTGTGGGTTTGATCATCCCCTTTACATTCAAACTGCCGTGATTTTTCGCCCTGGTGCATTTGCCGCGGTGCGCTACGTCGAACTTCACCGAGTTGGGCAGCGTGCCCTCGGGCACCAACGCGTTCCTGCTGGCGCCCGAGTACAACCCCGGGCCGCCGCTCGGAAAGAGGTCGCTGCATAAGACCCCTCTTATTTGCCATTCGCATTTGTGCCATTAATATTTACCCCCACCACCTATACCCAACTTTCGGCTGATGCAAGATGGTGTTCCGATTCCACCCATCAAGATCAAAAGAGAAAGCAATTCCTGTCTGAGTCAACCACTAGTCAAGGTTTGGATCATTTATTCTCACGGGTTCAAATGATCGGTTACAAGGCCTTAAATCGGATCCAAGATCTAAGATGTCCCATTGAGGTCGCCTGCGGTGCGTGAATTGAGTGATGCTGATGATGCTGGGGTGCTGCCGAGCCCCGTTTTCGGCAGTTTTTGTTGAAAACTCGTGCTGCGCCAGTGGTTCTGTTGCCCCGTTTAAACTCGTGCGCAAATGACCCTTTGCTGCGGCGCCGAGTTCCTACCTAATCCAGGTCGGCTGCGCGATGCTGAGGGTGTTGCTGGTGATGGGGTCCCCAAAGATCTTTCCCCCTTTTCCCTTGTAAGGCCTTTTTTCCCCAGATCTTCTCCCTTTCCTCCCTAGATTTTTCCACCCCTTTCCCAAATCAGATCCTTTCCCCCCTTTCCCCCCTAAGGCCTTTCCCCCCGCTGAGATCTTCCCCCTTTTCCTCCCTAAGATCCTTTCCCCCCTTCCCCCTAAGTAAGGCCTTTCCAGATCTTCTCCCTTTTCCTCCCTAAGATCTTTTCCCCCCCTTTCCCTGTTGGCCTTTTTTCCCCCACATCTTCTCCCTTTCCTCCCTAAGATCTTTTCCACCCCTTTCCCTGTTGAGATCGTTTCTCCCCTTTTCCCCCCTAAAACCTTTTCCCCCAGATCTTCTCCCTTTCCTCCCTAAGATCTTTCCCCCCCCTTCCCTGTTGAGATCCTTTCCCCCCTTTCGCCCCTAAGGCCCTTTCCCCCCCGGAGATCTTCTCCCTTTTCCTCCTAGTAGGATCTTTTCTCCCTTTCCCTGTTGAGATCCTTTCCCCCCCTTTCCCCCCTAAGGCCTTTTTAGATCTTCTCCCTTTTCCTCCCAAAAATCTTTTGCACCCTTTCTCTGTTGAGATCCTTTCCCCCTTTCCCCCCTAAGGCCTTCCCCCCCCTGAGATCTTAAGTGAGGCCTTTTCCCCCCCTGAGATCTTCTCCCTTTCCTCCCTAGATCTTTCCCCCCCTTTCCCTGTTCAGATCCTTTCCCCCCTTTCCCCCCTAAGGCCTTTCCCCCCCTGAGATCTTCTTTCCCCCTTTCCCGGTTGAGATCCTTTTTCCCCAAGATCTTTCCCTTTCCCCCCTGTGTTTGGTTTGTTAGTTACACCATTGATCTCCTTGCAACCATTTGGCTCAAGGCCCTCTTGTATATAGCATATTGCATTCATGCGATAGCAGTACAAAGGCTTGCAGAGACCGCTAGCAGGAATATCAGTCAAGTCAAGCCACCAGGGACAATCCATCCTCCAATCATCCATATTGGCATATTGGACTCTCCGTTCCCTTCTGGGATAGGCACCTGAGGCAGTGGGCCTCAATTTGTGGTGGCGGAGCGGGTTTTCCGCAGAGATCCAAGGGAGGATGTCATCCGATGGAGAAGGCTTCATGGAAGCCTATTCAAGTATGGCCAAACCACAAGGCTATACGGAGGAAACACTCAATTTATCGATGACCGCCAAGCAGCCGCCATCGTACGACGGAAAAGTCAGCTGGTTCAGGTGTGAAGAACTCGTGGACGACTGGGTGACAATCACTACGGTGGAAGCACCCAAGAAAGGACCACTACTCAAAAGCAGACTCACCGGAGATGCATATATGTATAAGGCAGTCCTCCAAAATGACCTTTTGCAAGATCCTGATGAAGGAGTCAACTACTTCAAGAACACGCTGAAGAAGTACTTTTTGAAAGGTGCGACCAACGTGTATCTGTACAGGCTCCTCAGTTTCTTCAATCATAGAAGGCAGAACCAAGAGTTCCTCATTTTTACCTCAAAATTCGAAATCCTTCTCATGAGATTGAAGGCAGCATGGATGGACTTGATGCCAGTTTTCACGGCACAGGCCCCATCATTTCGACAGTCCGTACAGGACGCAAATGCAAGAACAATTGCTCGACATCAGCACCGCCTTCAGTCCTGCTCAACGAGGAAGATCCAACAGTCCTCAGACAGTATATCACGGGAATGCAGGACAGACAGCGGGACGCATTTCCCTTCGGGGATAATCTCATTGCACAGTTTTTGATCATTCAGAGTGAATTGTCAGATCAACAAAGAGAGAGACTGACAAGTGCAATGTCATTGAGAAACATCTCACTAGAGAACTACCCCGATGAGATGCTGAACTACCATGAACTCTTCATCACGACCAGGACATCCATTCAAGATCCATCCATCCGACCTCAAGGAGGCAACCAAAGCAACACATTCTTCATCATCGAACAAGGTGAATATGAAGGAGAAGAAGGCTTTTGGGTTGAGGATGAAGAAAGACTTGAAGGATTCATGTCAAACAACGATGAGGAGACATTCTGGGTCCTCGAGGAGAACGATGCGTTCATCGCAAGAAAAGTGTCAGGGCGGAATTTCAGATTCAAGAAGAGAAAAGGAGAAGGAAAATCAGGAAACAAAAAGGGCAGTCACCAACGAGGTGGCTTTAAACCCTTCAGAAAAAGCGGTTCTGGCGGGAAGGCCAATATGGCCAATGAGAACTATGATTACTACGACCAGGCGTATTGGGGAAAAGGCAGCGGAAAGAAGGGAAAGAAAGGAAAATCAAAATTCCAACATCCCTATGATGGAAACAAAGGTTATCCATCTTATGAGAATGGCAAAGGAAAGGGCGGACATGACAAAGGAAAATCCAAGACGTTCGCAGCCACCGCAGAAAAGACGGAGGAGCAGCCCGCCATCCAGCAGACTGCACCATCCGTAGAGCCTACCTATGCCGGTTGGACGGAACGAACAAGGCTGGTACTCATCCCATGAGACATCCAGTACAGGACAAGCGCTAATGGCATTCCATGACGCATATGAGCATCATGGGAAAGAGGCCATATACGGGAAGCTGATCCAATCAGATGCAGTTTCAGAACACAATTTGTCCGTCGCAACAAATCACAGCCTTTTGGCAACACGGCTGATGGCGCCTGTCATCAACCCTCAGCACAATCCAACCTATGCGATCCTGGACAACGGATGTACCAGATCCATGGGCAGCTGGCATGCAATCCAGCGTTTTACTCAGGCCATCGAACCAATGAAGGACATCATCTCCTATCAGTACATCCCAGCCGAGACCAAGTTCACTTTTGCAAATGGAGAAACAGCCAGGGTAAATTGGACCCTGCATCTTCGATATCACAAAACTCCTCCATGCAGTACCAACATCAACACCCTTGAACAAGGAACTGTACCGATCCTCCTCAGCATCAGTCAGATGCGGAACCTCTACATGACCATAGAGCACACACACCTCAATGTGACAAAATCACATGCAAGGCTTTTGACATGAACCGGCAAGCAGTTCCGGTATCCGGTACAGGACATGCACTCGTCGATCTCGCTGGAGTTGCAAGAGTGAAGGCGCATGGAGAAATTGCTCATAAGGGCCTCACCAACTACGTCTATGATGATGATAACAGCATCAAGTTTCCCTCCGGGGATATCTCCAAGAGTGAAGCTGTTTGTGCAGCAAAATCATCCGAGACGAAGGAGGACCTAGCAACTCCTAAAATCATTGGGTCTCAGAAGCAGGACCTTTGGACCCTTGACAAGAAGAACAAGCAGCTCATCCGTGTGCACATCACGCCTCGAAAGGCACGGTTCACACCAAATGGAGCCAAGCAATGTCCAATCAATCCTGATAACATCAGCCGAGAGCGTACTGCGAAAATCGTTGATGAGAAGACAATTGGAGACTTACATCCCAGGCAAACAAACCTATGATTAACCTGTGGATAGGTAAGACCATTTTCACCTTCGCGGACAATTCGCTTAAGGATGCCTCATCCGGCAGAGAACATGTTCGTCGAGGACCTCACATCCATTCCTGAACAAGCACACTGGAATTGTGTACGTAAAGGAAAGATCCACGTTCTCGAGATCTTTGCAGGAAGTGCCAGATTCAGTCAATGCTGTGCACTCTCAGGTCTTAAGGTTGGGACTCTCGTAGACATCCGCACATCCAAGGGACGACGCATGGTCATGGAGATCATCAGAGAGCAAGCACCTGATGTAATCCTCATGGCACCACTCTGTGGACCGTGGTCAAACATGCAGAACATCCAACAAGACCAACAAAGAGTCTGGGAGAAGCGGAAAACTCTATCTTCCCATGGTTGAATTTGTGGCATCCATTGCGAGATATCAGCTGAAGCACGGAAGATATTTCATCATTGACAATTTTCAGACATGTAAGATATGGTATCTGAATTGTATGCAGCAACTGTTCTCAGATCCATCCGTGACCTGGGGAGATTTCCATTTCTGTGCATACGGACTGAAAGATCCTGAATCCGGGCTCAGAAGTCTCAAGCCCACGAGCTTGATGCACTGCTTACCTCCAGAGGTACTGAGACCAATCTTCAGAAGGTGTAAAAATTCTACCAGCTCAGTCAAGCATGAACACCACCCCCTCGAGGGAAATGCTGGTACTTTCGGAAGCAGAACCAAGCTGGCACAGGTTTATCCTTACCAGTTCTGTCAGGATCTCGCCCACATCCTCCTCAGACACTTGAAGGTGAAACCGCTTGACAATAAGGTGTGCCTCTTGGAGGACCTTTTCGAACCATTCACCATCAAGCAGGTTGACATTCTGAGGAAGGAGATGGAAGCCATCGACAAGGAGTTCAACATGACCAGCAGTAGTCTTACGGTCAGAATTCAAGACCTCCCGTTCAACAAGGATGTTCAACCATTGGTCATCCAAGATCCGCTAGTCCAGAAGTTTCAAAAGATGATGAAGCAGTACCCACCGGGCACTGAAATCGATATCTTCAAACAAGATCCGAATGACTGGCGATGTCAGAACATGTGGAACGGTTGCAAGAAGTTGAGACAGTTGTGCATTTCATCCACTCAGTGTGATGCATGCACAGCATTCGTCCACACCATCGGCATCAACATGCCCATTACGTCACCTCCGGACGATGCGATCATATCCTTCTGGCAACCTGATCAGCTGAATAGGATTTGGGTCTTGCCTGCATCCAAATGCAATTGGG
This sequence comes from Effrenium voratum, assembly GCA_963377175.1. Taxonomy (NCBI): domain Eukaryota; class Dinophyceae; order Suessiales; family Symbiodiniaceae; genus Effrenium; species Effrenium voratum. The sequence continues at coordinate 239,389 of CAUJNA010000306.1, read as the reverse complement.
AGAATAATGATCCAAAGACTTGGCATGCTGTGATGTTCTCATCCGTTCATCAATCATTCTCAGATGCGCCGGCTATCAGGCCGATGCCCGTCGAGACAGATCCATCGGATCCTGCGGATGTACCTCAACAACCTGACACACAGCAGCCACCTGATCGACCGGACCATCCCATGCCTGATCCAAGACCTCCAACTCCAGACGAGAACATGTCAGATCCTCCTCCGGATCCTCCACATCAGCCTGATCATCCCATGCCGCCAGCACCACGCAGTGTGTTACCAGACAGTCCAGTGGATCCACCACTACCGCCGCACGATAGACCTGGCGGAGGAGATTCAGCGCTCAAACGGCAAAAACAGTCCATTTGATCCTTAAGCGGACTCAATCGACTGGGGGGTGATGTCTCTTTGCCGTCACAGTCGCAATCATCTCAGCCAATTCTTCCGACTGTCGTGGTACCTTCACCACCTGCGATTCTCACAAATCCCGAAGCAGAAGGCCATGATGAAGATCTTGAACTGCCAACACTTGAGCAAGAAGAAACACCCGGCAGTCCATCCAAGAAGCAGAAGACTGGGAAGAAGAAGAAGCCAGATGACAATGATGAGTCACCTGAGCATTCTCCCAGAAATGAACCTGCGTCTTCATCCAATTACAATCCGAACAATCCAGCAAATTTGCCGGTACAATATGAAAGTGAGGAAGAACGGATCCCTCATGTTCCAACCTCATCCGGCACTGGAAGTTCAGAGAGAACCATGAGATATACTGGCCAGGAAGATGGAGAATCGGAAGACTCTCAGAGGACCAGATCTTACGATGATCACCAAGCTCATCTCGTTCTTGATGAAGCACATTGGTCACTCATGACAGCTGAGCAGAAGATCTGGATCCTTTACGGTTCCAAGAGATATTGAAGGCAACCCTGTCCTTCTTGGACGTGCGAAAGGGACCTTCAACCCATCGCCCCGATGCGGATTCTCCCATCAGAAATTCACAGATCAGAATCATGTGGACCGGTTATGCAAGAACATGACCGACGATGACCGTGCACTCTTAGTTTTGTACTCATCCAAGCAAGAATCCTTGAAGGCTTCATCCACATCCGCACTCATTGGCAAGAAGCGGAAGGAAGCGACAGCCACTGAAATAAGGGCTTATCAGAAACAATTCCTTGAAGCCAAGCAGCTTGAGTGCAAATCTTGTCTTGATAACGAAGTGTTCGACTTGGTCGACACACGCAAGATTCAGGTCAGGAACTGGGTCACTGGTTGCTGGGTCCTTACCCTAAAGCGAGACAAGGATGGTAACTTCCTGAAGACCAAGGCTCGCTGGGTCCTCCGGGGCTTCCAAGACAAGCAGAAGAACGATCAGCAGACAGACAGTCCTGCTGCATCCAGGAGTGGCTTCCGCCTAGCGATCCAAGCAGCCGCAAATAAGGGCTGGAATATATTTCACATGGACTTGAAGACAGCGTTTCTCCAAGGCGAAGCATACGATCAGACTCGTGACATCATTTGTCAGATCCCTCCTGAAATGGGATATCCACCACACATTGGAGCGCGCATGAAGAAGCCTGCCTACGGGCTGAATGACGCACCACGTCGATGGTGGAACATCCTTGATTCGGCACTCCGTTCGTACGGACTAGTGCCAACCCGGGCAGACCGTTGTACACACGTGTACTGCGGCAAGCAGCTTCCGAAGCCCGCATTGGTGAGTGAAAAGATATCATCCACAACTTTCGATCTAGAAAGAGCAGTTGATTACCTAATGGATCCTGTTTCTGGTAACAATGCTAAGAATCGACAAGTTCATGGAGCCCTATCTCTTCATGTAGATGATCTTCTTATGACGGGGGATGACGTGTTCGAGAAGGAAATCATGGGACGACTTCGCAAAGATTTTCAAGTTGGTTCCGAAGACAAAAATGATTGCCTCTTCGTAGGACAACGCATTCAATGGAAGCAAGACGATAAGCATGGTTGGTACATCAATGTCCATCAGAACGTTGCCATTGACGAACTTGAGGAGATCACTTTTGACAAGTACCTGAAGGACGACACTCCACTCACTCCACAAATGCATACTGCATACAGAAGTGTCCTAGGTCAGATCAACTGGTTACAATCGCGAACGCAGTTCCACATTGGTTATCAATTCTCCAGGTGTGCATCCAAGGCATCATCACCGACCATTGAGGACGTTCGCGCCATTAATAAGACAGTCAGAACCATCAAAAGCATTCCGCTTAGTCTGAGATTCTGGCCCCTTCGTGGCAAGACACGCATAGTTGGTTATCCCGATGCATCCTATCGCAACAATGAAGATAAGTCATCCCAACGTGCGCATGTTATATTCCTCGCAGAACAAAGAGATCTTCGCCAGGGCTCATCGAACTCGAGAGGCTCATTGGTCGACTATGAGATGCACAAGATCACCGAAACAACCATGTCCACAACTGTTGCAGAATTGCACGGACTGATGCGTTGCTACGGTTCATTTCTTCGCGGTCTCTGGTCAGACAACAGGCAAAATCGCAGATGTACACATCCGCACTGATGCGAATAATCTTGTCACCACAGCATCCACAACACATCAACCGGAACAGAAAGAGACAATGGCTGAGAAAGGAAAGCAACAGTGGACAAATGCATGACCTTGCACATGTACGAAGTGAAGATTGCCTGGCAGATTCGCTGACCAAGCACTCAGCTAAAGCAGACGAGCTCATCAAGGCCGTCCTCACAGGCAATCTCTTGAACGTTGATGCAAGGCATTTTTGGTTGAGTGGCTAGCACACAATACGAAGCACAGACCCGACATCGTTGCCTTTGCAGGAGTCGGTATAGCAGAATCCATTTTTGCTTATTGGGGAACCTGGGCATGATCCGCATGTCCATGAATTCTGATGCATGAGTTTTTTCATTTTGCACATTTTCAATTCCTCAATTCCGCGATGCGTGTGTTGCACTTGACCCATTTTGAATCTCAAGAAATATGTCTCTGCATCCGCAGCCACTTTCGGTTTACAACCAATCCGACCTTTGCAACTGTGTATGCTCGATCCTCTCGAAGACATGCCGGTTTCCAATATGATCTTCGGACGATCCAACACCACGGCTCCTTTGCCGAAGCCGCTAGTGAAGAGACGGGCATCTCCGTTGAAGGAATCCCCTGCTCGTGATGAGGAAGATGAGACATCCGACTGCCCCATGGAGCAAGTCGCCGATGACAATCCATCCGCCTCTCAACAACAAGAGAAAGTCAACATGGAGCAGGTTGACTACGACCCAGATTCCGACGACGACGATGATTCAGATGAGGAAGAGCAACCTCTCGCAGGAAGGCCGACGTCGAAGGCGATGCCACATCCAAAACTGATTCCAAAGTCACCTCCACCAACACTGAGGCTTGTGTCGAAGGTCAAGCCAGCACCGAAGAACATCTTGGATGAGGAGACAGAATCCGACAATCATCCTGGTGACCGACCTGCACTTCCAAGGCGACCAGCGATGCGGCCAACTCTCACATCCAACGACCGGTGGCATGTGCCAGATGGATCAGATACCGACATCCGGTTCCAGAGGGAATCCGTACACCCAGGACCTTTCGGGAATTCTAAATTCCTCAAATTCGTGCACGAATATTACCTGGAGTGCTCAACCATCCTCGACTTGAATCCGGACTTCCATTTCATTCCTGAGCATGAACGACCGCATGGAGGCAAGGTATTCTGGCTGAAGGCCAGATTCAACGACTGTTGGCGGCCAACGCTTCAGGGTGATGGCAATCACGCAGAGAAACAATACATGGACTTCATCAAGAAGGTCTATGTCATTTGCTGCTACACCAATGCTGAGCCAGAAGTTTACGGAGCCGACATCATCCCGATGGTATGTCACAACAACTTCATTGGTCTCGAGAAGACCGTCCAGAATGTTGAACAGGTTTGCAAGTACTTCCACATGGATCCATCCAAGGCAAAACAGATCACCGACCTCATCCTCTGGCGAATTGAGAGAATGAGCAGATTGTTTTCCGGATGTCTTCAACATGATCCAAAGCATGGCATCCATAAGGAATGCAAACGACAAGTGGACATGGGTCCTGATGGATCCGTTGAGCTATACGATGCATTGTCCTGCGTTACACATGCCAGGAACTTCATTGGAAATAAGCCAGGACTTCTCTTGATGGCTATGTTCCCGAACTATGGAAAGTCACGTTTCGAGATTGCGTTCGTGTATCCATCCGTGGACGGGCCATACAATGAGCGAAAGGCCAGGGGAGAAATTGTTCCAAGAAACCGATGGATCGACAAACTCACTACGAGACCCGCATACGATGCACTCCGGCCTAATGGCAAGGAATTCCTCAATGATCCCAACATGGAGTTCCATTTGAGATGCAACAGCGGTCATACACGACAAGTCGATCTCCAATCTTTTGGACGACCCCTGTACTACGAGCAGCAGAGTGAGCCTCGCCAAGAAGAACCGGACTATGACCTTCCAACGGAATCCATTCCTCCAAGTCCGCATCCGTCAAGATCAGATGCGCCCCATGAAGAAGACCCGAAGATCTTTCGTCCCGTTATGCCTGTTTTGTTCCCTTTCTTTCATTTCACTTCATGTCATTCATTTCCATACATTTTCCTTCGTTTCCAGGTGATCCTTCACAAGCATGGGCAACATCCCCAGCATCACTTGCATCATCTGCATCCTTGGCAGGCGCTGATGCGGATGATGCAGGTGATGCTGGCGATGTTGCCCAGGAGGTGCTGTGGATGCAAAAACGGACCCGGGTGGAATCGAACACCCCAATGTTTTTACGCAACTTTGCCTGTTGTCGGCGGACATATTGGTATGTGTGTGTATGACAACACGTTGGCTTACGCGTGCTGGCGTAAATGTGTGTGGACATGTCTGTCTATAAGCTTTAGAGCCTCCGGCTCAGTCCGCCGACATTGTCCTCCCTTTTCTCCTCCCTTCCTCTCTCTACCGCTCTCTCTGTCTCTGCCCCCTTGATTGCCCCTTCACTTCGCCTTCATTTCCTTTTCATGTCCCGTCATTTCCTAGAATTTCCGCATTATGTCCCTTTCCCACCTTTATTTCCCTTTCATTTTCTCAGTATGTCTGCTTCATTTTCCACTTATGTCCCACTCATTGCTAGTCATGTGCCTACATCTCCCTTCATGTCCGTTGATTTCCTCGTCACTGTCTGTCATTTCCCTTCGTTTCCCCTTCATTCCCCCTGCATGCCTTTTCATTCCCTCTGCATTTCTCATTCCTTTCCCCTTCATGTCTCGTTGAGCTCCCCTTCGTCTCCATTTCATTTCCCTTGATTTCCTGTCATTTCCGCTTCCTGTCCCCTGCATGTCATGGCATTTTCCTGGATTTTCCTTCATGTGCCCTTCACGTTCCCTTCCCTTGCATTTCCCCTTCATTCCCCGTTATTTTCATGCATTTCTCTCCAAATACTCGAACAACACGGTAGTTGTCAACGTTTTCGCAAAAAGGATGTCAAAACAACACTGAGTTTTTCAAAATTTTCAGCAAAAGGAAGCACAAAACCCGAGCCGGCAGAGAGCCTGTTTCTCCAGACCCGCTCCCCGAAGACTATTTTTATCAGACCGTCACCAAATTGCCGCGCGGTACGTGGGGGGGGGGGGGGGGGTTAGGGGGGGGGTTATCCTGTATCCTCTCTTGGGTATCCGACACGCCGAACAATGTCGGCCGATATCAATTCCCCACGGGGCTCCTACATTCTTATTTCCCTCATGACAGTGGCTTGAACTACAAGTTGCCCAATACCAAAAACGTTAAAACTGACAAACTGTCAAATCGCATCTTGAAAGGCCCCCAGCAAGAAGTAATTCCGAGGACTGAAAAAATTAAGCAAATGTCGGGATGCCCAAGAGACAACGCACACATCACCATGACAAAATGCGGACGGCCCAGCGAAAAAACTTGAAAAGTATGAAACAAGGAATTTCGCAACTGTCGGTTGTCCAACACTTTGCTCTGGACGGTGTAAGACACCAAGTTTGAGGAAAACCAAACGACAGGACAAACATTTGGTGATGGAATGTGTGGGGGCCACACATGTTTATGGGTGAACCAATTTTGAAGAAATGCAGTTAAGAAACTTCTGGGCTAAGCATGTCTGTGGACTCAAAATGTTGCTCGCCACATATTTGACAAAAATGGTACCCACAACAAGCTTTAGTGGACAAGCATATTTTGAGTTTTTAGTCAAGCAGCATTTTGTGGACTGCGCCGTTATCCTTGCTTGCGGTAGATACCGGTGCACCAAGTAACTGCGTCAACCATGTGGCCTATCAAATGGTTGACGCCACGGCAAATTATAGTCCAGAGATGTGCCTTGGCTATATGTTCAACCAGTTTTGGCTGGTGCCTTTTGCAATCCAAGGTCCAACTTTGATTGAGCCCAAGCTGCCCGCCCCCCCCTCCCCCTGCTGAGGATGAAGCTGGTGATGCTGCTGATGCTGTGGGGTGCTGCTGAGCCCTGTTTTCAGCACCAAAACTATTTCAGATTTTGTGCTGAAAACTCGTGCCGTGCGCTTGTCTCATTTGCCGAAACGAGTGGCTGCGTATCAACCTGTGTTGCTGCTGCTTCGACAGTGTTGTTGCGAGCGATGCGGCCACTTGCAGGCGTGTGCAGTCACTTGCAGTCACTTGCAGCCACTCGAGTGGCTGCAAGTGGCTGCAAGTGGCTGCAAGTGGCTGCAAGTGGCTGCAAGTGGCTGCAAGTGGCTGCAAGTGGCCAACACCAAAATGATGTATTTTGTGCACGCTTCCTGAGATGTCCTGGATCCAGACCCTACGTCTCCACCATTCCCAGAGCCCTTGACAAACCTAGGAAATTTGATCCCTGAATCCAAGATCCAAGATGTTCAGATGATTCCCCAAAGATAGAAAGTGCAGGGGGGAGAGAGAGAGGCACAGAGAGGTATGTGCCAAGGTTCGAATCCCGAAGCTGAAGCTTCGTTTTGCCAAGCGGGGCAACTCATCTGGGACCACAGAGGGCCATGGTCACCCACAAAACAGCCCGTGTGACCTTCTTGCGGAAGGAATCGATCGAACCTGTCTAAAGTCTTCGAGCCCCAGTCCTTTTTGAAGACCATGCTTTGAGCGAAACTCCATTTAAGGGTCCGTCACCTGTGTCGCTATGCACTGTTCCGCCCCCGGGCCCCACCCCGACTCTTTCATGTCCGAATCGAGGAACTCTTTTCTGCTGGTGTACACCCAGTCCTCGTTGGTGGAGCAGACAGGCAATGCGGCCATTGGCATCTTTGACGTGGAGGCGCAAAATTATGGTTCACTCACACCCCACGTTTTGGTGAGAATTCTACACTTTTGGGGAGAGACATCAACAGGGGACCACCAAATCATCTCTGCTTTCAAGCAGGTCCTACCAGGGCCTGGGTTCCCACTTTTGTGATACCTCTCCGGCAACATTGAAGGCCCGTATCACAGCACCCAGTTTGTGCAGGTATTGAACGATGCCTTGGGGTTCGGGGGTTCGATCCTTAGGTGCGTCAATTGTGAGGCATAATCCAAACAACATGCTTAGGGCTTCCCTTTTTGAAACACAAAAGCAGAACAAATGAGACACGCCCAAGACCAACATGTAAATCAACCCGCTGGGCGTGCTGCGCGCTGCAAGAGGCCAATGCGGACTCGGTGGCCTTCACGGATCTGGACCTGGATCCCTCAGAGCCGGCGCCCTGGGTGGGGAGGGGGCTTGGAACATATATGTGTTCCGGTTCCTTCAGTTTCTACCCCCCCAAACCATTTTCTCCATGAGACAAATGCTGGAGGGAGCTACCCTTCCCTAGTTTTTTTGTTTTTCTGGTCTTGCGATTTGTTCCTGTTTGTTTGCTTGTTTTGCTGGTACTCTGGTTTCTTTTTCTTCTGTTCTTTTTCTGGTTTGGGGCTGTTTCCTAGAAGACTCTGCTGTTTCTTCTATGTGTTGGCTTGTTCCCCTGTCTTTTAAAAGAAAACATATGTTGGCTGAATGGGGGCTTCTGGGGGGGGGGACACCATACATATGTAGAGATATATATATAGACACAAATTATGTACTAGGGTCTAAATGGGCGTTCCTTTCCAAGCAGGAATTTGGTTGGAAGTTTGTTTTTTTTAATGATACAAACAGAACCTGGTGAAGAAAGACATGCCGGTGTTTTTTTTCTTCTTCTTTTTTTAAAACTGATTTGCAGATAAGTCTGATTTGGATTACAGCTTAGACACGAATTCCTTTCCATGTAGGAATTTACTGGAATTGGCATAGAAACCCGTGAGGATAACCTAGTGAGAAAAGACACGCTGGTTGTTTCTTTCAACTGCTTTGAACATAATTTTGATTTAGATTACACATCAAGCACGAATTCCTTTCCACGTAGGATTTTAGTGGAATTAGCAGAAAAACCTGGGAGGAAAGACAAGCCGTGGTTTCCTTCGAGAATAGTTTAACTAGAATTCGTTTTTTGAATTAGAAGTTAAACAGGACGTTCTTTGTTTTACAAACTTTTTCTTTTTGGAATCTAAATGGAGTCCAATAAGGAAAGCCACGCTGGTCGTTTCTTCTCATTCGTTTGGTCCTTACAAAGAGTGAGTGGACATTTTGCTTGAATGAGATTTTCAATAGGAATTCCTCTCCAAGTAGGATTCTAAGTGGAATTTACTCATAAATCAAATGGAACCTGATGGGGAAAGACCAGCTGGTTGTTTCTTCCAATTAGTCCAATCAAATGGTTATTTTGAACTATATTTTGAATGGGAATGTATTTCGTTTCTTAAGAACATAGTTGGCCAATATGAGTGAAAGGCCTCTTCAAAGTGGGTCCAGGGGGGGGGGGTGAGCGTCTATATCCGCCTCCCCCCCACCCCCCCCCCCTCCCAAGGGTAGGGTCACCCCAGGCCCAACCTACGGTCCCCAGAACCCCTCCTCGAGCCCCTGACTCGCACCCTTGCATTCCGACACGTAGACCCACAACCAACCCTAAACCAAATCCCGAAACCAAGCCTACAACCCTAATCCTTAACCCAACCCTAAACCAACCCAAGACCAACCTTAACCAACCCTCAACCACCCAACCTCCCCCCCCCCTGTCAGAATGGGGTTGGGGGGTGGGGGGGGGGGGGTTCACGGCCTGGAACAGAAAAGTGTATACATATATATATATATATACACATGTGTGTACGCCCCCCAAAGTCAACTAGTTTTAGAAGGGCCCAGCCAAAGTGGCGCAAGCGCGGCCGGAGCTATTTCATCGCCCAGGGTGGGCGGCACGGTAACCTGGAACGAGCCCTTCGACCCCTCCCAGGCACAGGGGGGGGGTGTTATTCTGCACCGAGGATGAATGAACCCATGAATACTGGGACAAACCAACTGATGCGAAATGGATTTTGCTGGATGGACACCTTTCGATCAGTCTTGTTGAACATACAGTCTTAGATGGATTCCATTTGTTTCTTGCTTTTAAAGTTCTGATCGCTCCAGTGCGATTTTTCCAGAAGGACAGCTGGGGGAATGGCCCTTGTCTTGGACAATCTCTTGGTTTCCCGAGTCACTGCGTCGGCTTTCTTTCAGGCTCAGTTGCCTCATCGGGGAAGGGGCAGGGTGTGAGTCTCAACCCGTCTAAGCATGCTTAAGCCATCATTTGGGCATTGCCCGGCAGCCGGGGATGCATCCCGATATCAATGTTTTCTTTTGGTATATTCCGGCAAGCCTACGACTACTTTATCATGTCGGAGGAGATTCACAGGCAGAAAGTTGCACACCTCCCAATCGCCAGCAATTTCGTCTAGGTTTGGACATGTGTGCCATTCATTGCCCCCCGTGCTGCTGCACTTACCTCCTCATACTGAGCACCAGCAACAAACCAGATGGAAGAGGCCGCCCAACAATTTCTTAGACAGATCACTCTTTCAGGTATTCCAGTTGCTGAAAGGGAGTCGAAAGGGTCATCACAGGGTCAGTTTGCACCATAGGCCTCTTCAGCATGGAGACCAGACGTAGAACCCAGCGGCCCAGCGTTTGGTCTTACGATTTTCGGGTTCTGCTTGGAGGCTTGTTGTTTGTGCGATGTGTTTCGGACTGGCAGGCCTGGGTGCACACGCCTTCACTGAACCTCATGATCATGCAGCAACCTGTTGCCTCCAGTCGCCTCTTCTCGCTGCATGTCACCCATCGCCAGATGGTTTTGCGGGTGCTGTTGCTGGGGCTGTCTCTGAGGCCTTGCCTTTTCTGGCTTCCTCACACGGCGCCCAAGTTTTTCCAGAAGCTCGGTCCAAATCATGCGTGATGCCCCCACAGCGTGCTGCGTCTGAGTTCACGCCTTCGGCGCCCTCTGCTAGCAGCTTCCTTTCTCCTGAGCAGCTTCAACGTCAGCCCTTTGTGTCTGAGGCTGCAGCTGCGGCCACCCTCGCTTCCAAGGAATCTTGGTTCAAAGGTACTTTGTCTCTGCTGCCGCTGAAGCAAGTGCCCCAACACATCCTTGAAGCTGTGTGGGATTCTCTTGGACCCCTTTTAGCAGTACGCTCCCTGATGGTTTGGATTTGGAGGTGCTGCGCAAGGTAGATCCGGCCCGTTATTTAAAACAACCGCGTGCTTCTGCAGTTGAGCCAATGACTAGCATTGCCCTGTCAGCAAGGCAGCACCTCCAAGCCGCCTTTGAGTTGGCCAGCCCATTTGCACAGAACGCTTCTCTTGAGAAAGATTTGCAGTTCGCAGTGCGCAAGGCAGTGCGCCACGGGCTGGGCATTCAAAATATAAGGGATGTTAGCTTCCACGCTTTTCGGAAACTTGCTCAGTCCTTGTTACCACTGAATACGTGTTTGTTAAAACAAAGACATGTTAATCACGTGCCAGGTTTCCGACCAGATCTCATGGCCCATCCCCGCATCTGGCATTTTTAGGCCCGTTGAGCCTGACCCTGCCCCAACTGTTCCGTTGCTGGGACGCGATGCAGGACTCTTTGTCGACAAAACTTGAGTTTGATCTTTGTGTTCACCCATCTTCCACAGTGATTTTAGAAGAAGGCTTGAAGGAACAAGAGTTGGGTCTTTTGGGGCCGCTTCAGAGTCGTGAGTTCTTTGACGGGCTGTATGGGGTTGGCGGGTGGCTTTGAAATGCCTTGGTTGCAGATCGTGGCTGGCACTGAAGAGCTTTTGGAAAGGATATCGCCAGAACCACCCTATTCAGGCTCACATGTGTGTGAACATCGTTACTTTTCTACACCCCACATGCGAGGCATGCCTCTCGTCGTGGCATCCTCTGTCAATCTAACAGGGCCCCACAGGTTTTCACTGCTGTGGCTAGGCGCGTTTTTCTCATGGTTTTGTTGGCATTAGTTACTTTGATGACTCAATCCAATTTGAGTACGCCTCGCTTGCAGTAAAAATGAGTTCATTCGAATGATGGAGGCGTTGGGTGTCATTATTCGGCAGAACAAATGGCAGCGCATGAGCTGTGCCCCGGTTCTTAGGCTTGGTCACGGACATGTCTGAGGTGGCCGAAAGTCACGAAATCACGCTCCGCGCATGTCCGGACATCGCGAGCGCGTGCAGCCGAAATGTTGGCATCTTTTCTCCGCGTCCGCAAAGTGACCTCCGGTCAAGCCGCCAAGGCCCGTGGATTGTTAAACTGGTTGGAGATGACCTTTTTACGCCCTCTCGCAGCCGCCTTTTCGGGGCTTATTGCGCGGCAATATTTCGAGTCCACGGGCGATTTGACACCGTCTCTTGAACTGTGCATCAGGTACCTTCAGCTATCAGGTACCTTCAACTAGCGTTGTCTGTCCCGGCGTGTGCCGCTCTTCCCAGGGCCAATTCGCCCTGTGGTTGTGTGCACGGACGCCTCCACTTCTGCACTTGCAGGTAGCCGTTTTCGTCTTGGTATTTGGGTCTACTGGGATTCTCAAGTTTTTGTGTCGTCAGTTGCCGTTCCTGAAAATGTGGTAGCAAAGTGGGCGCCCCGACGCTCCTACATTCTACATCAATTTGCCAGAGACCGCTGCTCGCGTTCTCCTGCCCCCATTTGCTGCTCAATCGCGACAATCTGTGGTTCATCGCCAACCAAGCAGCTTGGAGGCCCCTTGTTCGCTCAGCTTCGTCAGTCGTTGATATCAGCCACTTGTCTCTGCTCGCAGGCCTCCAGTTTGCGAAGCTGTGCTGTCATGCTTGTCGTTGTCGATGGCATCGCCCTAACACGGAGCGCGGCCGGCCGCGGAGCGCGGCCAAGAGTGGGTACCCACTCACCAAAACCCTTTGGCGCTCTCGCCGCCCTGGCACCAGCTCTCGACTGACTTGCAGTCCATTTCAGCCTGTATTACAGCGCTGGAAGAGCTAGAGTGCTGCTTTGCTCAGCGTTGGGTTTGTTGGCAGCACTCGCTCCAGGTAAGCGCTCCACGCAGGCATTGCGTGCCGCTGTTCACCAACGCTGTAATCTCCATCAATGTTTTGAGTTTGAGCCTCAAAAAGGCTGTGGTGCGACGCATGTTGGTTACAGTGATGGTTTGTATGTATGTATGTATGTATGTATGTATGTATGTATGTATGTATGTATGTAATGTATGTATGTATGTATGTATGTATGTATGTATGTATGTATGTATGTATGTATGTATGTATGTATGTATGTATGTATGTATGTATGTTTTGTTTGTTTGTTTGTTTGTTTGTTTGCTTGTTTGTTTGTTTCTTTCTTTCTTTCTTTCTTTCTTTCTTTCTTTCTTTCTTTCTTTCTTTGGTTGTTTGTTTGTTTGTTTGTGGCTCGGTCGTCCTGTAAACGCGCGCTTTTTTTGGTTCTTTCCCCCCTGTAATGGCCGCAAAAACGCGCAAATCATATGGTTTTTTCACAGGTTTCGTGCATGTCCGGCCACTACCACGTAAAACGCGGGAATTATATGGAAATTCACACTCACGATAGGCACGCCCGCTCAAGTGCACCCGCAGCACTGCATCCATGCCAGCCAAATGGTAAGAACACCCGTTCAAGTGCACCCGCGCAGCACTGCATCCATGCCAGCCAAATGGTAAGAACACCCGTTCAAGTGCACCCGCGCAGCACGGAATCCATGCCAGCCAAATGGTAAGAACACCCGTTCAAGTGCACCCGCGCAGCACGGAATCCATGCCAGCCAAATGGTAAGAACGCAACGCCGCTGGACTTGCTCGAAACCTGTGAACAACCATATGATTTGCGCGTTTTTGCGGCCATTACAGGGGGGAAAGAACGAAAAAAAACGCGCGTTCACAGGACGTCTGAGCGTTGTTTGTTTGTTTGTTTGTTTGTTTGTTTGTTTGTTTGTTTGTTTGTTTGTTTGTTTGTGTGCATCGTTATCTTTTGTTTTGCTTGTTTGTCTGTCTGTCTGTCTGTTTGGCTGTCTGTTTGTTATTGTTGTGTGTCGTATTTGTGCGTTTGTTTTGTTATTTGTTTGTTTGCTTGCTTGCTTGGTTTGTTTGCTTGCTTGGACTGTTTTTTTGTTTGTTTGCTTGCTTGCTTGTTTGTTTGTTTCCTTGCTTTCTTGCTGCTTGCCTGCTTGCTTGCTTGCTTCGGTCGGTCGGTTTGCCGATTTGTTAGTTTTGCTTTGCTTTGCTTTGCTTGCTTTGCTTTGCTTGCTTGCTTGGCTGCCTGCTATTCTGCCATGGCTCGCCTTGCTCTGAATCTGACCAAGGACAGGTGTCTTGAAACGAATCCTTGGCACACGTACCTCACTAGGTGGCCTTCTATGATGTCTACCTGGCCCTTTCCAGCATGGGCGAGAACAAGCTCGGGCCCCAGCCCTTGATGTGTATCAGGGGGTCGCTGTTAAGCGGTTGGACGTTTCTTCTTCCAAGAGCACTGGGACCCCTGAAAGTAAGGGAATTGTGTGATCAGGGGGTAGCGTTGAAGGTATTTCTTTGGGCAGAATACACGGCAACCTTACCAAGGGAATTTTGCGCCGCACCTGTGAGCCGATGATGAATGTTTCTTTCTTGGTGGTTCCTCCTTTCAGTTTGATTTACGCAGAAGGTTGCGGTTTCCTGTAACCGATAGTTTTTGTCTTCAAATGTCGACACCCCTGCAAGAAAACAACCAATATATTCAGAGGAAACTATCAATGGGGCCCCCGGTGAGGACTCTTTGTGTTCCTGGATCTAAATCTGGAGCAGTGGACCCAATCAGATATGCCCTAAAAACATTCTTAACATCCCCTTTGTCTTCAAATGTCGACACCCCTGCAAGAAAACAACCAATATATTCAGAGGAAACTACCAATGGGGCCCCCGGTGAGGACTCTTTGTGTTCCTGGATCTAAATCTGGAGCAGTGGACCCAATCAGATATGCCCTAAAAACATTCTTAACATCCCCACACCCCCGCTAAGCCTATCGAACCCACAACCTCACCAAAACCAACCCTAAACCTTCCCTAAACCCACCCTAACCCCCCGTCACCCTAAACCCGCCCAAACCCCACCCTAACCCAACCCCAAAAGCATACAAAACCAATCCTAAGCCATCCTAAGCCTACCCTAAACAGCGTTTCCAAGGAAGCAGGACCGCAAACAGTCCGGTCTGGACACAGACACAGAATCTTGCCTTCTCACTGACTCGAACACACCCCCAGAGCCCTCAAGCCGTAACAGACCCCGTGGTCCTTAGAACCGGCAGCCCTTTGAGTTTCCCACAAGGAGGACCCTTAGGGTCCTACTTAGATGCTGGAGTTAACGATAGAAAGGGGGGATTGGAGGCAAAGTTAACTTAGCGACTACTCCGCGCCCCTCGTCGTGTCCTGGTTTCCTAGGTGTACCTAAGCTGGGAAGCCACGCCACTTTTGCGGGGCTCGCATCGCGCATCCAGTTCGCTCGCATCGCGCATCCTGTGCGGTCCGTTTCCTGTTTAACATGAATAGACCGAAATTGGTGAACCAAGAACCCACTAGACATGAAGCGCTTACTTTCACCAGAACCAGGGGCTGGGTCTCCAGTACCGTACAAGACTCCAACATGTTTTTCCCAGTTGCACATCGACCTCGCATCCCGGGGGCCAGAAAAGCGGGACTTGCCCTTTGATTTGTTCGGTTGCATCCAACGTGTCCGCATTTTCCATGGCCAAGCAAATCTGAAGAAGGGCCCTTCAGGCTAAGGCTAAGGCCTTAAGGTCCGGCTTCAGGTCTCAGTTGGAGAGCCCGGTGCCAGTGCTCACAGCCCAGCGCTCCGTCAGTGCGGACACACCCCAGGCGGAGAGCCGGGATGATAGCCACACAGGATGGGAACACACATGTCTATGTATATATGTACCAGTCCCTGGGCCACGTACCCCCCCCCCCCAATGGTATGGTCCCCCCACTCCCCCGCATCATCCGCATCTTGGGGATAATGCTGGCAATGCTGGGGATGCTGTCCAGTACCGTGTGAGCCCTGCAGCTTCGGTCCCAGACTCCCCCTTTCACCCCGTGAACCAACACCCCCGCACCTCTCGCAACACCCTACCCTAAACCAAACCACCCTGCAACCCCTCCTTAACCCCAACCCTAAGCCTAAATCAACCCAAACCCCAAACCCACCCGAAACCCACCGCAAACCAACCCTGAACCAACCCTGAACCAACCCTAAACCAACCCACTAAGCCTAAACCACACCCCAACCACCCAACCACCCAACCACCCCACCACCCCACCACCCCACATCCTACCCCCACAGACAGGGGGGGGGGGTTGGGGGGGGGAGGGGGGGGGTCCACGGCCTGGAACATATATATATATATATATATATATATATTCATGCACCGGCATTCATGTTCCAGGAGTCCGAGCCTTCGAATGTTCCAGCCGACCTTTCGAGGGAATCAAACAGAGTTGGGGTCACGCTGCATAGTATGAGGCTTGGCCTACCAGTGACTACAGTCCATTTGGGAGGGACATTGGGGACTTACTCAATTTGCTCCACAAGAGCCAACACGCATCCTTGTGCCACAAGGCGCAGAGCCAGCCACTTCAGCACACCATGAAGAGCACTGAATCAAAAACCCACGCTTGAGTCACAAACAAACCCGGTATCAGGCACAACAAACACAAACACGGAAGGATCGACGAAGGCGTCCCGTAGACATTTCTTGGTGGTCGCTAATGTTTGACCTTGAATTGGCAAACCTGGGGGAGAGCAATCGGGGGCTGCTGCCCCTTAGCGTCGGGGGCACCCTGATTTTTTAGATTCCTGGGAAGAATGGGGAAGTACAGCTGGAACAGCAGACGGCGCTGAGTCCCGTAGAATCCTATTGGATCCTTGGGAGGGCAAGAAAAATCGATGCCCAGTTGCGGGCTTCCCGCGAATGCCCAAGGCCCCTTGCCCTTTTCTCAGGTGTGGAACTCGCCAACAAACATGGAAGTGCAGAGGTCTTGGAAAAGGCCCCTTTGCACTTCCGGGTAGTTTGTGGGAGGCTATTTGCATTGGAAAAGAGAAACCCAGTGTGCTCAAATCTGCATCCGCAGGAATCAGTGACCCAAAGCCAACTTTCCGAACTCGATCCTTTAGTCTCGTCAGCCTTCAAAGAAGGGCGCCTGTTGTCTACTCCCGGTTGGTGCTGTCTCAAGGGCAACTCTCTATTCGGATGGGTTTAAGCAAACAAAGGCCCAAAGGTCACCATACAAACGCTGCTGTATCTCAGAAATACTTCAGACTAGCGTGGGATTCTGCAACTTGCCATATCAACCAAGGGTCCACAAATGTCCCTTACCAGCTGGCGGCCAAGCAAGGGCGTTTCCTCAAATGCGGAAACACCAACTATGCGATAAAAGCGAAAGGCAACCGTTCACTGATTGCCCATCTAGCCACGTCCTTGGGCTGGTCTCTGCGGCTAGGGTGGTGCTTCCTGGGTGCTCGTGTACACCCGGTCCAGTCTAGTTGAGCAGACGACCCCGGCGTCCCAGGCGCCTTGAGAGGGGCGAAGCGCTTCAGGAAAGAATCTGGGCTCGATTTGGGGCTTGTTTTTGGGTAATTGAAGAATTGGGACTTGTTGAGGCATCTCCAACCCACAGCAAGTTTAGAATCATCATCCTAGGTTATAATACGTGCATGTATATATGGTGTATATATATATATATCTACATATATATATATATATATTTATACGCATACACCGCTACCCCCTCCAGATCCCCCCACCCCAGGACTCCTCACTTTGACATCCAAGATGCCAGATGGTGGGGGCGAGCGGTGCAAAGCCCTTAAACATGGTAGTCTGCACCAGGGTAAGGTCGATGCACATCTACTGAATTCTGCAACATTGCAACATTGCCAAAGCAGCAGCATTGCAACAGCTTGTACAGTAAAGCAAGTGATACTCAGAAATGCTATTGATCAGCATCCGGAGTTTCTTGGGACACAACTGTATGCAGTCCGGACAGATTTTTTTGCGACGTGTGTGAGTATCTCTTTCAGAGAAGTCTTGAAGTTGACGATTCCTGCATACGCCTGTCAATACTTTAAAGCACAGTGTGGTACCCTGCAACTCTTGGTGCTCGCACAACATTTGTCAGCAGTTTAGGTCCGAGGTTCAACTCATTTTGGAAGGATGAACGCTTTGAGCTGCTTATAACAAGTGCTCAACACACTTCCCAGCAAATCTTGGTCTCTCAAAGTTCTCAACCCCAAAGCGGTAGAGCGCTTTAAAACTTTCGGGTATGGAACGCGGAAGTCCTGAGCAATCTTAAGTGTTGTTCCCCCGCAGGTGCGGATGTGCTTTAGGGTCAACCGCACGCAGGTTGGAGTGCAGTTATGGTTTGGCCGCAACCCCCCCCCCCACCCCAAATGAAAGAAACAAGCTCGGAACTGGACACCAACCCCTCGCTTTTTCTCCACCAAGTATCCATTCTGGGTTCCGACCATCCTCTCACCTGACGGCACAGCTGGTGCTGAGGTGGCCAGTTTTCGATTCGATACTGAAAACGGCACATGGCTTCCCTTTTCAAGGATTTCCCTTTTCTTCCAACATTTTGTTTTTTGGGGGCGAGTCCGCAAGCTGTCGGACGGCCACGGCAGGCCCTGGTCGACAACTGGGCTTTGGTGCCCTCTGTGGCTTTCACAGACTTTGATATCGACGAGGCGCCCGGAAGCCGAAAGCTGAAGCGACGGTTGAAGGGTCATGTTTTTCAATTCAACATCCTCTTAAGGTCGTGATAAGCAGCAAACATGGTGGAATCACACTTTCAGATGACACAGCGTACTCTGGGCAAACGAAATCGCGACCTAAGCGCGTTCCTGTATGCGCCCGGACCCATAAAGGTTTCTTGCATGGGGAGTTGCCAGATCCGGGTTTGCGATATCAGCCCCCAACCCGCGATTTGGTTGGTCATCAGTAGGCATAGCCAGGGTCGAAGTAAGTTCTTCAGATTGTTCAACTTGAGTCTTAATTTCATGGTCCACGCAAAGCCGGCAATACGGCTCGGGACAGTAGGAAAGCGACAGTGCCTCAAAATGAGCTGGTTTTCCCCCCGAAGCTTTAGCCTTTTGCATTAAGCTAGAGAGACCGGAGTGCACACATTTGTTGTTCAGTCCACATTTGAGTAATTATCAGTATAATTTGAGACACCATAATATATAGAAGACAAACAAACCGGCAATCCCTTGGCTTCCTCTTGATGCTGAAGTGCTAATGCAAACCTCAGCTGTATCTTGGGTTTTGGATCCTTTGGTACATATGACCATCACGAGGTTGGGATTCCATTCCCACAACCCAAAGTGCCCCCTCCTGAATTGCACGTGAAGATCAATCACACATCCACAGGGTCCAAGAAGCTTCCGACCCCTTTTTGGGGCGTCCGGCTTACGTCAGGGGTCTATTTCGATAGGTTGGAGGGCTCTTCGAAAGGGAATTCCCGACCCAGGGGCTTTTTTGCCATCCGTTGGCAAGTCTTTGATTCGGGCTGCAAAAAGTCCCCACTTGAGCGGAGGGCGATCTCGGCGGGCTGCTCAGCTGGACTGTGCCGGCGGACGCGGCGCTGGCTCGCGGCTTTCGGCTTGTAGCTTTTCCATGGCTTCCAAAGAAACAGGGGGTAGGGGCCAAACACAGGGGCTGCTGATACTGGGGTCCTTGAAAAGAACATTTTGAGTTCTCAAAAGTTCCCTTTCGGAGATGGTTTTCCTTTAAATCGTAGTTTTGAGGATGTTGCTAGTTTTACGAGACACCCCCTGTTCAAACATGGGACGCATCATGAATTAGCCACAGGATAAATACTCCTGTATTTCAATACATGAACACTACGGGAAGTTGGATTTCCCTAGGCTGGGGGCTTACCCTAAGTCAGTTAGAAGCGCAACACACAGCAGTTGAGTGGGTTTCAGCTCCTTGTTGCCATCATCCTATGTTAGTATGTCTTTCAATTCAGCGGTTCAGAGTTGTCCATTGCAAACCGACCTTCCAACCCTTTGGCTTCCTACCTTCACTTTAGTCAAGCTCCTAGAAAGGTGTCTCTTTGATTTTGACGTTCTTTGTGATTCGGGGGACATCGACAACTCCACACGCCCTCCATCCACTGGAGCCATTGGGACTCACAAGCAGTTTGTGCTGAGGCTGTGGCTTTGGGCCGGTGTTCTCTAGAACGTTGGTCATTGCCTTTTGGATTCCAAAGCAAAGCCGTCCGAAAGAGGCTCCCTGTTTTAGGCAGAATCCAAAAAGGGGACTCCTGTAAAGAGGCTCTACGGAATTTTGTGGAGCGGGTGGATCAGGGACACCTAAGCAACAATCGGCGCAGGCACCATTCGCATCGGCAGAAACGACTCCACCGACAAGTAAAGAACGGCCAAGCCAAGAAGCCAACAAAAACACAGAAACAACGAATTTTAATCCAGAAGGAAGCACTGGGCAGTTCAAAAGCCATTCTGCAGCTGGCTTACGAAAGGATTTGATTCTTTAGGGACTTCTCAATAAGGGTGGTGGAAAATCGGCAGCAAGGAAGCTGCAACCTTACGGTTTTCTTACTTTCACAAGTTGCAGCTGGATCTTCCATTTGGAGCCCAAAAGGTGTCAGTTTACCATGCTGAGAGGGAGTGCTGGCACATTTCGTTTACACCCTAGCGCCGCCCCTTTGACCAGCTGACGACTTGGCCAGGTCACTTTGGTGACGCACTACGTGGCCTACTTGGCCGACGAGGTGAACCGATCTCAGGCGGGGCAGCTGCCCGTGCGATTGCAGTTACAAACACGACAACATAGTAATTGAACATATATATATATATATGAGACTGATGACTAACTCTCTGATACACCTTCCATCACATGCAATCCAGATACACACGATTCCACAATCAGATCAAGTTATGGACCTCTCGTTTCTATCTCATGTAAACTCTGTGAGCGGAAAAAAGGCACATGAACCAGTAATAATCCCAGCATTGTATCATTGTAATTCTAATTTTAGAGAATCATATCCCTTATGTCGCCTCGTAATATAATGTTAAGTGCAATGACAATACACAGGATAAAGAAAGGACCAAAGGATAGACTCACCACGCAGCCGATAGTCTGGTTCATTTTAGGGTTGTTTTATGGTTCAATGTAGGGTTGTTTAAGGTTGGTTTAGGGTTGGTTTAGGGCTGGTTTAGGGTTGGTTTAGGGCTGTTCGATTTAGGGTGTGTTTAGGGACAGTTATTTAGAGTTGCTTTGAGAATTAGGCTTGGCAGGGTGGGAAGGGGGAGGGGGGTAGCAACACGGAGTGGGAGCGGATGTTATCATTCACTCCAATGATGGTCGCATCGAAGATCGTACGGACCTTGTCTGCCTCCTGGATTGCGGCCATGGCCCCCACACAAGTCTACACTCGCAAACTTTGGCGGCCTCCTCCTTGAAGAAGGGGCCCAACACCATGCCCATGCCTTGTCTCGTTCTTCTTGGAACGTGCGTTCGATTTCATCCGCAAACTGCTCTGCACTCGAGTAATTCTCGGCGGTAGTAGGAGCCAGGGGTTCCAGTTCCGTTGGCGTTTGTCCCAACTCAGCTTTGGAGGGCCATATCTGAGGGTCCTCCAAGACCGGTGTGTCGACCTGCACTGGTCTCCTTCCGCCAAGTGCGGGTCGTTGACCATCTCCGCTGGTGCTCTGAAAATGTCCAAGTGGAAAGGCTGCCCAGGTGGTGCAAAGGGGTCCACCGTCCATTCCTGAGACCAGGGTCCTCTCCTGTCTTGCGTTGCCAGACTATCCGGCAGAAGGACCATGGGGGTCTTGCCAATCTCCATTGAGGGAACTTCAGCGCTGGTCGGAGACGGCTTTTTTCAGGAAAAGTTTGCTTAGCCACTGCCCTAACCAAGCCAGTCGCCGAGGTCCTCGTTGATGTGGAAGGACTCGGCCCAGTGAGGGTTTGCCCCCCGTCTCTGAGTGGTCTAGAGCGGTGTCCCAGAGTTACCCCCTCCGCCTAGGGAGGATGCCACCTGTCTGTCTGGTTGGGTGTTGCGCTGGGACCCAAAGTACAAGAGGATCGCTGACGCAATTTCCATGTTCATCTGCCATCCCCACCTCGCCAAGGCCTTACTAGAGAGCCATTGTAAGTGTTTGGGGTGAGCACAGCACAACGAAGTCCGTCCCAAGCCACTGCCAGGTATCACCTCAGTGGGTTTGTTGGATGGATGACCCAACATGCACTGGTCGAACGCTTGTATCCACATCCTGCACAAGGCTTTACACCGGGATGTTGCCCACCATGAGCTGCAGTGTTGGTGGATTTCCGAAGTTCCATAGTTCGCCGGGTCTTCTGGATGTTCCATCAGGAAGGCCGGAGGTGGGGTGACCCACCAGGATTGAGACGTGGTAAAGGAGGAGAGTAGTAGGGAGTCATTGTCCACGTCCTCCTGGTCAGGCTAGTCACTCCTGGCATTCCTTTCTTGGGCCCATGTCGTAGGGTTGACTTGACCATGTACCTCCCACTATTGCCATGAGGTTGCCCTCCATCGCCATCTCCACCATGGGTCCAAAGACTTCGTCTCGGAGGACATCGTGGTAATTCCAGAATGTACCCCTCAAGGTAAGGTGTGGAGCTACTCGAAGGATTGCCGCCTTGGTGCTACTGTCATCCTCACCAGCATAGAGGATTAGTAGCACCTTGAGGGTGAACCGGGCGGCTTGGTAGAAGCCGTAGGAGTCTTGGAGGAAGACCACGAAAACCTAGGGGGTGCATGTGAAATGTCCTGCCAGGTCAGGGCACTCCGTCCTACAGGAGTTTTTGAAGTACCTTGAGAGGTACTCCGTGAACCCAGCCGCTGAGCTGGGAGGGTCCTTCCCAGGCACCATGGATACAGCGCTAAAAGCAGCCGTCCGGGGCGCCTTCACGTCCTCAGTGTCCCATCCCTGCGTGGAAGGTCGTGATGCCCGCGAGTTCCCGTTGGATTCTTCCACCAACCGCTTCGGTGCCCAGGGGCTGTATCTCGCTGAGATACAGCGCTCGAGGCAGCCGTCCCCGTCCTCTGTGGCACCTTGCCCGCCAAAAGGAGACCAGCTGAAAGCCGACTGTGTGTCCCCAGTCGGTCTTCCACTGTTCACACCGGGTGGAGATACAGCGCTGACCGCAACCGTCTCTTTCCCGTTGCCTGATGCAGCTTGCTGAAAATTGGGAGCAACACCAGCCCCTCTCCCCCAGACTCCCAGCTCCAGGGAGGGGTTGGGAAGTCACTCGTGATCCACCGCCCGGTGGTTCTTTTCACACGCCTTGCCCGACGGCAGAAGAACCATCTCTCACAGTTCCCTGGGCACTTATTTAAAGGCGTGGCATTTCTTGCAAAACTGGGTCCCCGCCAAGGAAACGTCTGCCCACTCCGGCAGCGGAGGCCTCTCCGAACTCTTCCCCTTTCCGTGGCCCGGGGAACCATGGGCCTCCAAGCCTTTGCCTTTGGTTCCTCCGGAGGGTGCTGACCAGCCGAAGTTCCCTTGGCCTTTCGCCGAGTCCACCAGGCCTGCGGCAGAACTCGTCTACTTCCCTCACCCAGAAGCGGACGTCTTCCTTGATCTGGGAGAGTGCCTTTGGAGATGGACAGAGTGTCATCCATAAGCTTCAGCGCCACGTGGGTGGGTCCCTGCCCATCACATCTTCCCCCATCATGAAGTCATAGAACTCATCCAACTCCTCCTTGGAGAGTGTGATGGTGGATGGTGAGGAGATCGATGCCACCACCATCAGAAAAAAGGTGCGCCAGATAATAATCATGCGCTTCCACTGTTTTTCCGATGAGGCCCCATAGGATTCCTCTATGATCCACTCCGTGTCCTCCTTAGACTGCCTCTTTTGGTACTTCATCTCGCCCGTCTTAGGGTGCAGGGCCACCACTGCCCGCATCTCATTGCGGTCCCCTCTCCCCAACATGGCCCTGTGGTCAATGACCGTGGATATTTCCAGCTCGCTCAACTTCCTTTTCTTCAGGCTCCTGAAGGCGTCGAGCGAGTTCCAGTCTGAATACCGCCAGGACCGATGTGGCTAGGGTGTAGCCGTTGGCCTTGTCCGCGAAGCCCAAATCACCCGGGGCCTTGGCGCGGACCTCCGCCTCAGTCCATCGCCCGCACCAGTCCAGGTGGGTGACAAAGCCTGCACTTGCTATCTGGGCCATGAGCGTTGTCTCGCATGCTCGTCAATCTTCTCTACCCAGTCCGCATACGCCTTGGGACAGGGAGATGGGGGTCTCGCCAATGTGTCCCCATCTTTGATCTCCTCTGCAGGCTGTTTCAGGTCGAAGGCCATAGGGAGTGGAGGGTGGGGAAAACAACCAGGAAGATCCGAGGCTTGGACCACGATCAAGTCATTGACTTGAGCCAAAATGGCCCCGAGCAACAAGTTCAGACTGGTCCGAGTACAGTGCAGGCAGCGGGAGTTAACAGCACTTGGCACCATGACATCCTAGTTAACCCAAAACAAGTTAGGACAACATAAGAAAAAACACACACACACACACATGTTTGTGCCGGACGAAGAATCAAAAGTCTTGAAAGTATAGCAACCCCCTGTTGATGCAACCTGCTGCACATGATCCCACAGACGACTGGGCCAAGACACTGACAAACCAAAAAACCAAAGACAACAAACCAAACAACCAAAAAAGGTTCCCAGAGTAAAGGACCTCAATCATGGTGAGGTCGATGATTCTCCAGGTGAGCTCGCCGTAAACCATTCAGAATACCGCTAACGTGCGCTCCCTTGCGCACTTTCGGTGGGTCTAGCTTAATAGCTCGTCATCTTTTGCGTTTTTCACGTTGGCGAACCCTCTGAGCACTTTAAATTGTGATCTTAAGAAAGCGAACCCTCTGCGCACTTTCGGCTGGATTCAAGTTGCCGACTCTTCGCAATGTGAACCTTCTGCGCACTTTCGGCTGAGCTGCGGTGGCAAGGGAACCTCAAAAGCGGCTGCGCTCGGGGTCTGCTCAGAGTCTGCCCGAAGTCGGCCGCATTGACAGCCTCAAAAAAGCAAACCCCTTTGCGTACTTCAATTCAGGTTGGTCTACCTAGAAACACTCATCGTTTTTGCCGTTTTTGTTGCCAGGTGAACCCTCTGCGCAC
Organism: Effrenium voratum; assembly: GCA_963377175.1. Classification (NCBI taxonomy): domain Eukaryota; class Dinophyceae; order Suessiales; family Symbiodiniaceae; genus Effrenium; species Effrenium voratum. The sequence continues at coordinate 214,845 of CAUJNA010000306.1, read as the reverse complement.
GTTCGGCTGGTCAACCATGATTTTTGTTGGTTGAATGCGCATGTCTGAGCGCAACTTTCTTATAGGCCCATTCCCCTGTTGAAACTTCCGACCCCCGCCTTGTCCAGGCTCGACTGGTAATTCCAATTTATGTTAGATTTTTCAAAGATTCTTTCCCAATTAGGGTTTTGAATAACATAATTACATGTTGAAATGGAATGGAGTTGATGAACATGTGCAGATAGAACAGGACACAGCAGGAATGATATGCAATGTGGGACAAGACATCTTTCAAGAAACATTTTCTTTGGATTTGCCAATGCGACTCATCAGACAGGAGTGATATGCAAGTGATGGAACATGGGGGAGCTGCGGTTGGCTCATACCTATATTTACCCCGCAAAAGCACTTCAAACAAAAGCACACACGCACACACGCACACACGCACACCCATTTTGCTTTGGTATATGGACTTTCTAGTTTCCGCTTGGCAGGTGGCGGAGGTGGCGGTGGGTACCTTGGAGGCACCACTGCCTGTGGATACCTCCAAGGTGGGGTTCAGGGCTGATGAATCGCCGGACATGATTCCCGCAAATGTCCCCCAAAAGGCCCCTTTTTTCCCATGTACATCCAGGTATCCTATTTTGTGGCAAAATCCACGGCTTCTGGCAAATCCCACATGAGGTTCCCTCGAGAAATCAGAAGTAACACGCAGAGGTTTTCAAACCAATGGGTTGCAAATTCTTGCCACTGGATCTGTATTTGTGGCAGTGTTGCAAGTTCAGCCTACTCTGTTTTAGCAAGTCGTATCCAAATAGTGACGTGGGGCCCTGTGTCGAGCACTTTAAAGTACCCATTCGGTTGAGGTTGTAGGGGTCATGAGCCTCAGGGCAGTTGCCAGGAGGCTTGGGCGGTTTGTTATGTTCTTTCTGGCTTCGTCGCCAGGAATCCGCGAATAACCCAGCAAACCCACAGGTCTAAGGTCCGGTTTCCTGACATGAGTGCACCCCACCTTCAAGCCATAAAACAGCGACGCATTTTTGGGGGAGGTTATGCATCCCGCAAGGACATGGGATCAACCATGCAGTCAATTTCGACTGACCCAAGCGCTTGATGGCGGCAATGACATGCACCCCCTACCGCTACTCCAAACACCCTTGTTTGGGCCTTCCATGGTTTGAATGAATAAAAAACGCAAAGTTGGCGCTGACGGGTAGGAAACCCGCCCTCCTCTGGGAAGGAAAGGGGTGCCGTCAAGGAACCCACAAAAAGAGTGAGGGGGTGAGCACCTGGACTCTGAGCCGCCTTCCCTCAGAGCAGAGGGCTCCTTCGTGGAGCTGCGGGTCTACGTGAAGTCCACCCTGGCGGAGCAGAGCACCGGACAGGCCACAGGGCTGAGCCGAAGACTCGGGGGCTGTTTAACCTGGGCATGAAGGTTAGTTAACGCCTTTGCGGTTAAAGGTTGAACTGGGGAAAGCCACCACGAGGTTCCAACTTGAGAAGATCAAACGTATTCGAACACATCGGTTGCGCATAGATGGATTTCACTGACATTTTGCCGTTTCGCTCAAAAAGTTCATAGTGGAATCCTGTTTGCCTCGAAAGGACACCTAAGGCTGGGTCAGCAGCCTTGCCAAAGGTTGGCGCCCTTGAAAAGGGAAGCCCAAAGGAGAACTTGATTCAGTTTGGGGTTTGAGTGGGCACCACTGAACTGGCTAGTTAGTCAACAAAGCAGTTTGTCGCCTTTCTCACCACGTTTACAGCAAGGGAATGTGGAATAACCCAGCGAACGCAGAAGGGTTGCTTTTTCGCAGCTCAGTTCCCTGTCTTAAACCAGGGTGTTTTTTTTTAGACTGCCTCTTTCTTTCTTTTTTGTTGTTGTCAGTATGGACAACTCATTCTGAGGCATGCCAAACTTCTCCCAATGTTGATCCGTTCCCATGTGAGCCATGGCGCTCATTGGGGTTTGGGATTGTGTGCAACCCCCATCATGGTTCTCTGCAGGACAACCAATGATCCACAGATCCAGACCATGGCGCAAAAGGGCAGTTTTTGGACTTCCGTGCATGGAGGGGGAAGCCAGTGACCCCCACAATCCAGAGCAAGCGAACAGGCACCCACATGGCTTTCCTTTTGGCTCCTTTTACTGCGTCCATCTGAGCATTGTGCTCAAAGTTACCATCTCTGGTTTGAAGACAGAACGGTAATCTTGGGGACAGCCTCTACAGGCCTACGCCTTCAGCGACACCGCTCGAGGGCCAAACGGGGGGAAGTGGCTCCGGCCGGTGAGGCCATACACTTGTCCAAGGGTCCTGATATGTCCCTTTCCTACGCGGCAGGGCATTCTGAGTTTGCGCCGAAGAAGCTGTGGGACTGATACCTGCAGTTACACATGCACACAGACATTTGCATGCCATCTTTTGATCAATGCGCACCAGGGCTGATCATGGACAAAGCAGCGCGTATGCTGTTTGTTTGTGTTGGGTGTGTCTCTCTGTGTGTGTCAGGTGGTTAAGACAACGTTTCACGCAACACTTCCATTTTGGTTCGACGCCCAGCTCATTTCGCACAAAGTCGGCACATGCTTTTCCAGGTGACTTATCGCCACTTTTGCACGAAACGCTGCCCCATTTGACATGAAGCCAGCACATGCCAGCGCATGTTTCTCAGGTGACTGTGCTGTTGTTTGGAGTTTCGTCAGTTTCGCACAACCCACGCAGCCAGGAGAAGGTTTCGCGTGCAACTGTGCTGTTGGGCGGCATTTTGCAATATTTTCAAGCAACTGAAAACAAGCAGCTCTACCCGTCCGAGGGGCATTTCCAACGCAGTTCGAGCTTGCACGCTGTTTACTGACCTTGTCGCAGGAAATTGAGCACCTCTTGAACTTGGGAAGCTATCTAGTAATTTCCTGTTACGCTGCCTTTTCACCCCTGGACACAATTCAAAACAGCACTTTGCTACAGTAATCGGATTCCTTTCTGCAGGGTGCCATGCTCCATTCAGTTGGGTCGAAACAGCTTTGTCCTCAGTCACAAAAACTTGTTTCATTGTGCCAAAGCAATATCTCTTGGCCCAGCCAGTCCACATCTGAACGCAACATCCTCAATCCTGCCTCAAACTTCACCAACATTCCACAATGAACAAGCTGCAGCACGGTGAATCAAACAATTCAAATTCTGCACATGTTTCCTTCGTGGGTGCGAGGGGAGTGTACATACCTGCTACCTATCTGCGAGCAGACGTACGTAACGTACAGACACACACACACACATACACACATACACACATACAGGATATACACACGCATACACACATAAACACACACACACATACATACATACGCGCACATACAGACATACATGCACACATGCATGCATACAGATACAGACGTACAGACATAGAGACATTCAGACATACATACATTCCGTATGTGTGTGCGTACGTACATATGTATATATATATATATGCATGCACACACACACACACGTACCCATGCACGCGCATACGCACATACACACATACACACACACATTCAAACAAATACACAGACATACACATACACAGACACACACACACAGACATACACATACATACACAGACATACACAGACATACACAGACAGACACAGACATGCACAGACGTACACAGACATACACAGACATACACAGACATGCAGAGACATACACAGACATACACAGACATACACACACATGCACAGACAACCACAGACATACACAGACATACACATACACAGAGGTACGCAGACATACACAGACATATACAGACATGCACAGACGTACACGCATACCTACATAAATACATTTACATACATACACATACATACACACACACATACATATGCATACTGTTACATACATGTACTTACTTATACATACATACACACACAGACACATATCTATACATACATACATGCATGCATGCATACATACATTACATTACATTACATTACATTTACATTACATTACATTACATTACATTACATTACATTACATTTACATTGCATTACATTACATTACATTGCATTGCATTACATTACATTACATTACATTACATACATACATGTACATGCATATAGATACACATGCATGCATATACATACATATATGTACATACATATACATATACATGTACATTTACATGCACATGTACATGTATATACATATCTATACATACATAACATACATATACATGCAGCATGCTTACATTCAAACAAACAAAAACATACATACACGTATGCATGCATGTATACATACAGACCCGCATATACACATGTATCTGTGCACACGCATACATATATACATCCATCCATACCCAGGCACATACATACATCATGCATGCATGCATGCATCCATCCATCCATCCATCCATCCATCCATCCATCCATCCATCCATCCATCCATCCATCCATCCATCCATCCATCCATCCATCCATCCATCCATCCATCCATCCATCCATCCATCCATCCATCCATCCATCCATCCATCCATCCATCCATCCATCCATCCATCCATCCATCCATCCATCCATCCATCCATCCATCCATCCATCCATCCATCCATCCATCCATCCATCCATCCATCCATATATGTGTATATATATATATGTTCATATACATATATATATGCATATATATATATATACACATTTGTACACACGCACACACGTGGATTGGGGGTTGAACCCAAGTTTTACTCAGTTTGAGGGTTTGTCGCATTGTGCTCTTGGGCCTCGCCCAGGCAGCCCTGATGGACTACCTGAACTTCACGGACCAGGTGCCATCACCCAGAAAACCGTGAGCCCACAAGCTTTGTGGCTGCCATTTCTGTGAGTTCCCCGCAAGGATGGACATTGTCCGCTACATAGCATCACAGAAGGGGGAGGCGATAGGCAGCAAGCAGCAGACATCCTCAAAAGGTCAGAAAGGGCAATGCTTTGCCACCCCCATAGGTGATTGTGTGTGTGTGTGCCCTACTGCGGAGAATCCAAGCTGCGTTTAGTCGAGCCCCTCTAAAAAGACAGAAGGAAAACCCCGGGGGGTGCGTGTGAGGCTTGAAATTTTGTTTGATTGTTGAAAAGGGAGGAAAAGGGAAAACAACCCCCTTTGGGGCTCCCTCAAGTTTGGAGACAAATACGTATTTCATCAACCTTTGTGCGGATTGACTGAATTTGAATATTCCGAGTTTCGTATTTTCGTATTTTGATGCAAATCCTTTCGGGGTTGTTTGAAAGTTCAACCAAAGCCAAAGGGAAACCCACATTTTGAGGGTCCCGTATTTGACCACAAACGCGTTGGTTTGTGCCAGGCGACTTTTAGGGCGACACGCAGCTTTCCCCCATTCGCAAAGGTTGTGTTCAAACGCCTGATTCTGTGGGTTTCTGTTGAAAAACAACGCTCCCAGAAAGGGTACCAACTCGAAAAGAAACATACCTGCTGCGTGTTTCTCCGGCTGCCTTTTCCCGAGCAAAGACGGGTCATCATTTGAGCACCCCTATATTCCTTGGGCTGCAACTTCCTCCGCGTCGCCTCGGCTGCGCGTCGACTTCTTTCAAAAGTGGAACGGACACTCTGGATTTAAATCTTTGGGCTCGTAACATGGAAACGGGATCAAACAGCTGGAACCTTGAAACCCTACCTCTAGTCAGTTGATAGTTTATTATCAATCCAACACTGGGACCTCAGCTTAAGGCACAAAGGCTTAGCTCGGAACCCGAGTTAAGTCTAGCTTGGGTGCTCAGAAGCAAGAACCTCGGTTTGAGCCATCTATGGCCTATTGTTCGTCAAACATTGGCAGGAAGACCAGAAACTGGAAGCCAGGCTAGCAGTTTCACCATAGATTATAGACAGACTAGCCCGAACTGGGGGCTGCAAAATTCGTTGCAAGCTAAAGCCGCGACGTCTCAGGACTTGGACTCCTTTGAGTTTGGGGGCTGGGCGCAGTGGCCGGAACCCACGGACGTGGCCTTCGTGGAACACTACGCCGAAAGCTGAGAGTCCGGGGTGCAGTACTTGTGTGAAAGCATTAAACTGGGCGGTGGGCGGGGACCTCAAAGAGAAGCCGGCCCTTTGTCTGGGACCTTACGATATCATCTACTTGTGTAGCGTTTGCTTTGTTGACCATGCATGCTGCTTATGAATCAATTAGCTCCAACAAATAGTCAGGCAGGGCAATTAGTATGTAAGTAAGTAAGTGCTGCAACAGGCATATGTGTGTCGTATTTCTGACTTGGGGTTTGGTCTAGGGGCCTGTTATCTGGGTTTTCCTGTTAGACAACCTGTTTGGTTGAAAACAAAGTTGTCCCTTTACTTCATCAAAAGGGGTTCTCAACAGGAAACCAAAAAGGACACCACCCATCTTTTGCGGGGAGACACGACAAAGCCTTGTATTCTCCTTTTTGTTCGGGTAGATCGTTTCTTGAACCCTCGCGCCCTTGTTGACAGCACCCCCAAGCGCCCATCTTTGGGTGGGGTGGGTTCCTGTTTTGCGGGTATGGTTTTGGTTTCCAGATGGCGAAATATGATAACTCGTCGAGATTCTTAGATTGTAAGGACCCCCGAAAAGGCGGCAAAATTGGGCTCTTGGCAACCTGGGACCCGGATGGGTTGCGCAGAGGCTGCCTGTTACAGTTTATTGGAGACGGTCATAGGCCCTCAGGAGTTTAGACAGCAATCGGAAGGAATTAAGCGAAAGTACAATGGACCACGCCACATTTGGGGAGATTGCTTCACACATTTTGCTTGGCAGGTTAGGTCAAAGTCACTGCGTCTTGGAGCCTATGACTTGGAGAGGGGAGTAAGAATTCTAGGCCCAGGGCCTGTGAATTCATTTTTCAGGTACCCTCAGGTACTATAGTGGGAGGATGTGTTATGTTCTACGACCACGCTTCATCAGGTAGCTCTTGGTTGGTGGTTTGGATTGGTGGTTTCGGGAAACTCCTGGTTCTTGAGGGCAAACCATCAAGGGCGAAGCTGACTTCAGGCTGTGTATCTGGCGGAGGCTGGCAATGGCACCGGTCGGATACCAATCTCCGGGGAGCTGCCGCCAGAGAACAGGAGCCAATCTCCGGTCAGGTCGAACTAGATGTCAATTTCATCCACAAAGGCCAGGGGGACGGAGCGGAGCCTGCATTTTCCCTCCTGTCTATTCGGGGAGCGGCATCATGTGCCATGACGAGCACATGAACATCTGCAAAGGGAAGCCAAAAGGGATGTTGCTTAAAGGTGAGAGGGCTGGACAAGGGTGCCATGGCCAAGACACTCTTTATCTTGAGGTTGGTAGCAATCAGACCAAGTAAGGCGTGTTAGAATGAGGTTGGGGCTCCTTGTGAAGGAAACACATACGGACTTTTGACCATGACACTCTCCCTCATTTGATTTGGTTGTTATTGTTCAGGACACATGTTTCTTCTACCTTGGGAGCAACGCTCTGAGGATTCTCATTTTCTGTGCAGATCGCCGGTCGGGCGCCAGGCCTGGTTGGCACCTTCTCCTTCACCTTGACCTCCAGTGGTGCTCCTTTTCTCTTCTGTTTCCCATGACCACTGGAGGTCTGAATTCAAGTCCTGTTAATCTCTTCAGACTTGTTTGGGAACACTGGGTGCTGAAAAGGTGGTTGAGGAAGCTTGAACAAACACGACATCGTTCGAGATTTGGAGGCAACAACCCGTGTTAGAGTGTGTCTCACTCCCTTCTCTGATTGCTTGAGAAGGAAACCAAGAGGACAGAACCACTTAAGGAGTTTCTCATTGTGCGACACATTCACATTTTCTTGCTTGCTTGGCTTTTGACATCGTGACATCACCTTCTTAAAGGCCATGTTTTGACTGTTCTGTGGGTGGGGTCATGCACGGAGCCCTGTCTTGATCTTGGCGACCTTTCTTTCGAAGGATAGACGCCCTGATTTCAACTGGGGGTGCCTCATATCAGGGGCTTGGCGTTGGACATGTTTTCTGAGAACAGTGGAACGCGTGATGCACGATGCTTTGCCCTCTTCGCGTTTAGGTGTTCTTTTCCAGATGGGGCCCATTCTTTTCCCGTGAATTTAATTAAGCATGGGCCCCATAAGAAACAAGACATGCCAGCGTTGAACGAACCTTGACTGTCCTGGCTTTTTTGGCAACGCCAAATACGATTTTGGGTTGGGGCGTCAAGATGCTTGAACAGAAATTCTCCATGGCCTGTCAATTTGGGAGGGGGACTCCTCACAATCAGGGACCCGAACTGCCCCATGTCTCCTGCCGCGGGAAAGTGCCAGGAGCTTTCTGATTCCCCCGGACCAGAGCTTGCCATATCTTCTGGTCTACGCCAAGTCCGCTGGGGGGCCAAGAGAAATCGAGTATTCGATCATGGAACCAGCCGGATCTTTGGGAGGTCAAGAGAAATTGGGGGCCCAGTTGCGCGGAAACCTGAGGACCCAGGGCGGTAACCAGTAAACAAGCCAGACTAGCTTGGACCACATCTTGGGGTTTTGGTCTCCGTTTGCGCAATTCATTTAAGGGTCCTGTCACGATTTGGGAAAGTGTTTGTAGCTTTATCTTCCGAACAGCCAAATTTTCGTGGGCCTTTTTGGACCTCTGAGTCACCCAAACACTACGTACCCGTATTTGCCATATTGGCCCAAATGTTGGTAAGTCTTCCTTGGCTTTTCTTGACACGTGCTTGTGTTGTTCTTGCTTTTTGGTTTCGGTTCATGACTGGGAGCTGCTTTGCGCAGTTTTTTGTTTGATCATTTCTCCCAGTGGGATGGGATGGGGCCGTATTTGGACAGCATCTGATTCCATGAGCCCGGAAACGGGTGGCTGGAGTCCAATTTGTTTTATTCCCAAAGGGACTTGAGGGAGTTCCAGATGCATTGTTCCGGTTCTAAGTATCCTAGCTGTTCTGATAACAAGTGTTCCAGAGATGGGCGCCAAATTTGGGGGATCCCAGATTGATTTCAATTTATTCAAACTGTTCCAGTTATTCTTTGTATTTCCAAAGAACATGTGTTCTTCTCGTGAGTTCCAAACTCATGTTTTTCCCAAAGACTCTAATTACCCTAATTGTGCAAGTTTGTTAGATTAAATTGAAATTGCAATAATCAGAGAACATATGCCCGTAGATGACTCTAATTGATGTAATGATTCGCACAGGGATGGGAGTCTTTTGGGGAGCTCCAAATACATGTTTCCCTAATAATATAAAGGACTTATTCTAACTGTTCTAATTATTATAATTATTCGCAACGGCATTGGTGCTTTTTTGCGAATTCCAGATTTATGGTTGTTTCCACTTATTGTAATTATTCCAATTCAATAGAATAATTGTGAAAATGCAGCGTTCTACTTTCTTGAATTATTCAAATGACTCAACTCTGAATGGCTCACTTTTCCTCGTTGTTCTAGTTGTGTTCATAATTTCCAAATGCGAGGGTGCCGGCTGGGAAGTTCCGGATGCATTTACAAATTGTTCGAGCTGCTTCAACTATTCGAACTGAGTCAACTGACTAAACAATCAATACAGTCAGAACAGTTCGAGAGGCAGTGACACGAACTCATTTCCGCCACCGTTCTTGTTGATTAATAAGAACACTTACCACACATAGAACAGCTCGTTTAACAATAAATTACCCAATGTGTTTTCTAAACATTCTAATTATTGAGATCGCTACGCGATCCGCGGACGCCATTTGTGGTGCGACGACTGCCGCGACTAACTGCCTAGACTAACTGCCTCTCCCACTGAGAATGCGGAGGATGCAGCCACACTATACCGCGCCGGACTATATGTCCAAGCCCAAAATGTCATGAACTTCGGGCGCAGCAAGTTGGCCAAGGAAATGCTGGGGATGCAGCGTGCAAAAAAAAAGGGTTTCTCGATTTTCCCCAAAATCAGCCATCAAAAAAAGGATGAATCGCAGCGACGCACTTATACACGCGGATTTCGCAAAAACGCTCAGGTTTTTCCAATTTTAGCAGTTCCTTACTTAGATCGTCACTACCCTTGCCCTCGCCAAAGCACCAACCATGCCAAAGCCAATATCGCTCAAAACAGAAAAAACACCCATTGACATCAGCAAAAACCGGACAAAGTTGTGCTGCCAAGACAGGCCTGATAATTTTTGGGAATGCAGATTTTTACCACCGGACGCCATCTACACGCTCGACTGGCGTCGGTGGATTCAAGTCAATCCCAAAGGGACTGGTGCCATTTGGACAATTCGGATACATTTTTTTTCAAGGAATATATTTTTCCGAATGTTATGACTAGTTAGCATATCTGGAAAACCCAAAAACAACTATTGTTTTCTAATTATTCCGAAAGGGACCGGTGCCTTTTGTTGAATTGCAGTTTCAATATATGTTCTAAACATTCTAAGTACCCCAATTATTCAAGTTGTCTTTTTCCTTAGATACGATATTTTGCCCAATGTGCTACTCATTATGCTAGTTGTTTCCAGAGGGGCAGGTGCCTCTTGAGAAGATTCCATTTTCATTTGCTATTCTAATTGTTCTTACTATTCTAGTTACTTTGCTTTTTCGTCACGAGACCGGCGCCTTTTAGGGAATTCCGGATTCATTGTCTCTACTTCTTCAATTTATCCAAATTGCTCCAATTATTCAAAACATATATTTAGGATCATTATACACATTTCAAGTTTTCTAGTTAGTCAAAGGGACGGGCGCTTTTTTGTGAGATTCATATCCATTATTATTATGTTTTTCCAATAAGAATACAATTCGCATTGCGCCATTCCCAAAGGGATGGGTGGCTTTGGTAAAAGTCCAGATTCAATTTTGCTGATTGTTGAATTGCCCCAAAATATTACGAGTGGTGGGCGTGTGGCCATATTTGCTGCTGTTGACTTTCATTGGAACACAGGGACGGGTGCGGAGAATTTCGGATTCATGTTGAAGTAAACGCGGAGCCTGACTTGGTTCTAATAGTTCTAGCTATTTCCAGAGGGATGGGTGCCCTTTGCAAAAGTATTCTAATATAAAACCAAAGAGACGGGAGCCCTTTGAAGGATTCCAGCTCCATTGTGTTTTCTGATCATTCTAAGAAGTCTACTTTCTGCACTTATTCAGAACATTTTGAAACATGTCTTGATGTTTCTTAGCAATCTGACAATTCCTAAGGGGTGCCTTTTGGGGGAAGTGCAGATTCAGGGTTCTAGGTTATTCGACTAATCCCGCTTGTGCCAATGATTCTAAACCATAAGTGTAAAATGATTTTAAGAGTAGTTAAGTAGTTTCCTTGAGGACTGGTGTCTATTTTGGAATGTCCGTTCTATTCATTCTGACCATTCCGATTCTGCTAAGTTTTCCAAAAGGCATGGGTGGCTTCTGTTCTAACTTCTAATTGCCCTAATTATTCTCAACGGAATGGCTGCTCCTTGGGGATTTCCAGATTAATTTGTCTACTTGTTCTAATTTATTTATGCTAATCAATTCTAATACTATTGGGAAACAGCTGTTTTTACTTACCCTTGCTACTGAAACTTTAGAGCCTCCGGCTCAGTCCGCCGACATTGTCCTCTCCCTTTTCTCCTTCTTCCTCTCTTCCTTGTCTCCCTTGTGTGTTCTGTCGTCCTCTCTCCCTCCCTCTGCTCCCATCCTCCCCATCCCCCCAAGCCTCTCTCTCCCCAATCTCCCTCTCTCGCATGCATGCATGTATGTATGTATGTATGTATGTATGTATGTATGTATGTATGTATGTATGTATGTATGTATGTATGTATGTATGTATGTATGTATGTATGTATGTATGTATGTATGTATGTATGTATGTATGTATGTATGTATGTATGTATGTATGTATGTATGTATGTATGTATGTATGTATGTATGTATGTATGTATGTATGTATGTATGTATGTATGTATGTATGTATGTATGTATGTATGTATGTATGTATGTATGTATGTATGTATGTATGTATGTATGTATGTATGTATGTATGTATGTATGTATGTATGTATGTATGTATGTATGTATGTATGTATGTATGTATGTATGTATGTATGTATGTATGTATGTATGTATGTATGTATGTATGTATGTATGTATGTATGTATGTATGTATGTATGTATGTATGTATGTATGTATGTATGTATGTATGTATGTATGTATGTATGTATGTATGTATGTATGTATGTATGTATGTATGTATGTATGTATGTATGTATGTATGTATGTATGTATGTATGTATGTATGTATGTATGTATGTATGTATGTATGTATGTATGTATGTATGTATGTAATGTATGTATGTATGTATGTATGTATGTATGTATGTATGTATGTATGTATGTATGTATGTATGTATGTATGTATGTATGTATGTATGTATGTATGTATGTATGTATGTATGTATGTATGTATGTATGTATGTATGTATGTATGTATGTATGTATGTATGTATGTATGTATGTATGTATGTATGTATGTATGTATGTATGTATGTATGTATGTATGTATGTATGTATGTATGTATGTATGTATGTATGTATGTATGTATGTATGTATGTATGTATGTATGTATGTATGTATGTATGTAATGTATGTATGTATGTATGTATGTATGTATGTATGTATGTATGTGTATGTATGTATGTATGTATGTAATGTATGTATGTATGTATGTATGTATGTATGTATGTATGTATGTATGTATGTATGTATGTATGTATGTATGTATGTATGTATGTATGTATGTATGTATGTATGTATGTATGTATGTATGTATGTATGTATGTATGTATGTATGTATGTATGTATGTATGTATGTATGTATGTATGTATGTATGTATGTATGTATGTATGTATGTATGTATGTATGTAATGTATGTATGTATGTATGTATGTATGTATGTATGTATGTATGTATGTATGTATGTATGTATGTATGTATGTAATGTATGTATGTATGTATGTATGTATGTATGTATGTATGTATGTATGTATGTATGTATGTATGTATGTATGTATGTATGTATGTATGTATGTATGTATGTATGTATGTATGTATGTATGTATGTATGTATGTATGTATGTATGTATGTATGTATGTATGTATGTATGTATGTATGTATGTATGTATGTATGTATGTATGTATGTATGTATGTATGTATGTATGTATGTATGTATGTATGTATGTAATGTATGTATGTATGTATGTATGTATGTATGTATGTATGTATGTATGTATGTAATGTATGTATGTATGTATGTATGTATGTATGTATGTATGTATGTATGTATGTATGTATGTATGTATGTATGTATGTATGTATGTATGTATGTATGTATGTATGTATGTATGTATGTATGTATGTATGTATGTATGTATGTAATGTATGTATGTATGTATGTATGTATGTATGTATGTATGTATGTATGTATGTATGTATGTATGTATGTATGTATGTATGTATGTATGTATGTATGTATGTATGTATGTATGTATGTATGTATGTATGTATGTATGTATGTATGTATGTATGTATGTATGTATGTATGTATGTATGTATGTATGTATGTATGTATGTATGTATGTATGTATGTATGTATGTATGTATGTATGTATGTATGTATGTATGTATGTATGTATGTATGTAATGTATGTATGTATGTATGTATGTATGTATGTATGTATGTATGTATGTATGTATGTATGTATGTATGTATGTATGTATGTATGTATGTATGTGTGTATGTATGTATGTATGTATGTATGTATGTATGTATGTATGTATGTAATGTAATGTATGTATGTATGTATGTATGTATGTATGTATGTGTATGTATGTATGTATGTATGTATGTATGTATGTATGTATGTATGTAATGTATGTATGTATGTATGTATGTATGTATGTATGTATGTATGTATGTATGTATGTATGTATGTATGTATGTATGTATGTATGTATGTATGTATGTATGTATGTATGTATGTAATGTATGTATGTATGTATGTATGTATGTATGTATGTATGTATGTATGTATGTATGTATGTATGTATGTATGTATGTATGTATGTATGTATGTATGTATGTAATGTAATGTATGTATGTATGTATGTATGTATGTATGTATGTATGTATGTATGTATGTATGTATGTATGTATGTATGTATGTATGTATGTATGTATGTATGTATGTATGTATGTATGTATGTATGTATGTATGTATGTATGTATGTATGTATGTATGTATGTATGTATGTATGTATGTATGTATGTATGTATGTATGTATGTATGTATGTATGTATGTATGTAAGTAAGTATGTATGTATGTATGTATGTATGTATGTCTGTAATGTATGCATGTAAGTAATGTATGTATGTATGTAATGTAATGTATGTATGTAATGTAGTATGTACGTATGTATGTATGTGTGCATGCATGCATGCATGCATGCATGCATGCATGCATGCACATACATGTATGCCTGTATGTATGTATGTATGTAATGTATGTATGTATGTATGTATGTAATGTCATGTAATGTCATGTAATGTAATGTAATGTACTGTAATGTATGTATGTATGTATGTATCCTTGCACTTCCCCTTTGCTCCCCAGTATTTCCCGCAAAAAAACACGGTTTTTCCAGCGTTTTCGCAAAGAGGACGTCCAAAAACATTGAGTTTTTCCAGATTTTCGGCAAAAGGATGCAGGAAGCCCAAGCCAGCAAAAAAGCCGGCAGGGGGAATCGAGCCTGGGACCCCTGTTTTGCGACACCGGCTCCCCGAAGACTACGTTTAGTGGAACGTCATCAAATTGCCGCGCGGTACGTGGGGGACCCCCCCCCCCCCCAAAAAAAAAACCTACGTAATAGACGTCGGGCGGGGGGGGGTTAGGGGGGGGGTTATCCTCTATCCTCTAGTAAGTATCCGACACGCCGAGCAATGTCGGCGGATTACGCTAAGTGGGACTGGTTTCTTGCTAATTGATTTATTTGCAGAGGGGGTGAATTCTTGGACAATCCAGACCGTTTTTTGATATTTTGTTTGTGCCCAAGCAAACCCGCACAACCCAAAGCCAAGCCCTGCAGGTTGTCGACCTGCAGAGTTTCCAAGGGGCAGCGGTGAAATGATGCAGCTGATGCCCAAGCAAAGCCCCAAGCCAAGCCCTGCATGTTGGGGATCAAGCCACATCCCGCAGGTTGGCAAGCTGCAGAGTTTCGTTTCCATACAAACAACTAATTGGTCTAAGGACTCCAACGGTTCTTATATTATTTATCTCAATATGTAGCATCAGCTGCATCATTTGCACCGCTGGAAACCTGCAAGGCTTGGCTTGGGTATTGCTTGGGCATTGCCATCATTTGCGCCGCTGCAAGTCGCCAACCTGCAGGGCTTGGCCTGGGAGTGTTTGCGCTTTCACCCGCGTCATTTGCCCCTGGAAGCTATGGATGGGGCTCCAACGGTTTGGCCAAGTACGAGGGATCAGGTTGATTGTGAAGGGGTCCTATTTCACAAAGTGAGATGTTTGTGGAAGTCTGTAGAAGACGATGACACTATCTGCACAATTTCGAAGAGCATCCACCACCAAATGGCAGATTTCACAATTTTCTCTCTGACTCCAGGGTTCAAGGCGCTACAAGTTGGGGTGTCCCGGTAAGAATCCATTTTGGGCCCTGAGCTTTCATCTTTATCTAAGCGACGTGGAAGCCCAGGTGATAGCCCTAGCCCCGGCGAAACCTTTCCTGGCAGCTTTCTGAGCAGAGACCCAACAGCTTTGAGATGAAGAGTCTGCGGAGAGCCTCTTTATGGCTCCTAGCCTTCGGTCCCCCGAAGTCCCAAAGTCAGACTCCGTTCCGCTTCGACGGTCCGAGGTCCTGGGGGAGCAAAGTACCCCGCAGACGCTGGAGATCAGAACCTCAGCCGAACAGGTCTGTTTCCCTAAATGGGTCTCTTCAAGTCTTGGGCCGTGCAGAGTTTAGAGGTGATGCGAAATGGACCTCCAGACACGGGATCTCTCCATGCCAACATGTCCGGGCTGCGACCGCAGTGTTCGGACACACCCATGTTTTTGTTGCGTTCTGAAGGTTCGTTGAGCCAATCTTGTTGGTACGAGATGTAGAACCCTCAAGGTCGACATGAGCATCATGTGTTCTTATGGAAGCAAGTAGTTTTGACCATGGTTCGCAGAAATCCCGATGCAAATAATGCCCACAGGCTCACTACCAGATGAAGCTCATACCCATATAATTGGTTGCTTGTTTTTGGATTATAATTCCTTTTGTTTGGTGTGGACGCCAAAATGTTTGGTCTGGCCACACGTATTCTATAGATCTGGACAAGTTATAAAGCTGACACAGATAAACTTTGACGCATTTCGGCTCCCCACGTGCCTGAGGGAGCGAGACCCAGGGCCTTTGGGCTGGCTGTGTCTGGTGGACGTGTTTACTCGGTGCCGTGGTCGATTTGGTGGAAGCTTTGCTGGCTTTCCCTGATGATGATTTGCCCCCTCACCTCGGGTCTGTTGCGAAGGGCGGTTCGCCTTCATAGCTTTGTGTCGTGTCCTGCCTGGTGGGTGTTTGTCTGTTCTTGTGGCTTTATGCCTCTTGACACCCCGCCTTTGGCTTTTCTGGTTCCAGACGCCTCTGCTTGCGCCAGTCCCCAGCGATTCGGACTGGCTCTTTTTTGTTTTTTCTCTTGGGTGCCAGATTGCCCGTCTTGGCTTCGGCCCTGAGGGCCGCAGGTCTTTTCTCACTGAGGCATACGCGTTGGGTGGTGTAAATTATTTGGCCGTCCCTTTGGCGCAATGGTACACCTGCTCTTCAACAGATTCGGCTTGGGGCCGAGAGGACCCCGGGTCAGGCAGCGCAGACGCGACATTCTTCGAGAGATGAAGGTCCTTTGAGATTTCCCTAATTTCACATATATATATATATTAGGCATATATATATATGTATATATATATATATATATATATATCGTGCAGAATGCGTTTTGTTTCTCCCTACCCCGCTGTACTCAGCTCAGGCGACAGCGTGGTGACCTTTTCCTCCGTCGCCTTCGAGGATGAAGACCTGGACGCGGAGGAGCTCGGGGGCGCGATTGTGTTGGAGCCGGCAGGCGGGCGGAAGGCTTTGGGTGCTCCCAGTGCTTCCAGCTGCAGGCAAGGGGAACCATCGTGTGAGACCATCATGTGAAACCTGGAGGCAAACATACCTAGTTACCTGCTATAACAAATGGAAGCACTGGGTCTGATGCTAAATGGGGAACGGAATAGGTCTTTGGGAAGGCCTTCCACTAGCCTGTGAATGTTTCCTTGGGCTTTGCGAATTGAAGTAGTTTGTCAATTGGTGGTACCGCGCCTCCGTCTGTCTGAAACCATGAGGAGCTCAGATAATCATCGGCCGAATGTTAAAACTGGGGACCCCTTCTTGTCGTGAAAGGTGGGAAAACACTTGGGAGACCATGCAGGGCTACCCCCTTCAAAATGGAATTGCGGAAGGGCGACCCAAAGAGTTTCATTCGCAGGGAAGACGCGGCAAATGCAACTGGCAAGCCTCAGCCTTGGATGTCAAAAGTCTGGTCTTTTCTCAAGTGCAGCCATGAGGGTTCCTGCAGGAACTGCCCGTTTTCAGGTTTTTCCAGCACTTTAGTTCAACATGCTAGAGCCCCTGCTGCGAAACCCGTAGTCCACGGGTGAACTGACTGGCAATATCTCTGGCCATTCGGAAACCAGCCACCAACCACCGTCCGTGGATTGTGCGTGCGTGCGTGCGTGCGTGCGCGCGTGCGCGCGCGCGCGCGTGCGTGGGTGCGTGGGTGCGTGTGGGTGCGTGGGTGCGTGGGTGCGTGGGTGTGTGGGTGCGTGGGTGCGTGGGTGCGTGTGGGTGCGTGGGTGCGTGGGTGCGTGGGTGTGTGGGTGCGTGGGTGCGTGTGGGTGAGGTGGGTGGGGTGGGTGGGGTGGGTGGGTGGGTGGGTGGGTGGGTGGGTGGGTGGGTGGGTGGGTGGGTGGGTGGGTGGTGGGTGGGTGGTGTGGGTGTGTGTGTGTGTGTGTGTGTGTGTGTGTGTGTGTGTGTGTGTGTGTGTGTGTGTGTGTGTGTGTGTGTGTGTGTGTGTGTGTGTGTGTGTGTGTGTGTGTGTGTGTGTGTGTGTGTGTGTGTGTGTGTGTGTGTGTGTGTGTGTGTGTGTGTGTGTGTGTGTGTGTGTGTGTGCGTGCGTGTGCGTGTGCGTGTGTGTGTGTGTGTGTGTGCGTGTGCGTGTGCGTGTGTGCGTGTGTGCGTGTGTGCGTGTGTGTGTGTGTGTGTGTGTGTGTGTGTGTGTGTGTGTGTGTGTGTGTGTGTGTGTGTGTGTGTGTGTGTGTGTGTGTGTGTGCGTGTTTGTGCCCCCTGTTCCTAAGGGGTCCGTCGCTTTTCTTTTTCTTCCTTCTTTTGTCAACCTTTGGAGTCGGACGCCACCTTGACGAATGCCCGGGAATGCAGTAATCCTGTTGGCAGATGGCGTTCCTGATGAGGATTGCCGGCAGGATGAACAATTACCGGGCTTACGTCAAGCCGAAACTCCGCCTCCAGTGCTTGCTGTATCTCCCATCAGGTGTGTACCGGCACTGCTTCCGAGCCACCGTGAACCCTTCGAGGCATTCGATTTGCCTCATGCACAGACCTTTTCTTCTGACCATTCTGCTGACTTTGCCCTTCACCGGATTGCCAATTAGAAGGACCGTCCCCCTACCGTGCCCAGATTGTTGCTTCCCCAATTGTCATGACCCTTTCAGGCATTTTCTGGCTTAGACGTGACGGCCCCTGACGCCCTGACGCACCGTGTCTAGCTCCAACTCGGCAGGACGTGTTTCTTCGGCACGTACATTTCTGTGCTCGCCGGTGACAAGCTCGAGTACTCCTTCGACAACCTGTGATTCCTGCGCCATTGGCTCCTCATACTGGCTTCGCTGCCATCTGCAGGACCACTGCCCGTGATCCCAGCCAAGGCCAAGCCAACCTTTCCATCACCGCCCCTGGCGGTGGAGGGCGAAGCCTACGCCTACACCAATTTTGGCACCACGGCAACTCCTCAGCGTCGCAAAAGACGCAGATCACGAACCCCACCGCCCTCCCAAAGCGACACAAGTCGGCCAGATCCCACCATCACTCCGGCATCACCGGCCGATGCGGCGCGACCCCACCGGCGCCACTTCCTCGCTCTCACAGTCGGGTGGCTCACTCGGCGGCCCCTCACTCCGCGCCTTCGGTTCCTTCAACTCCCTCGGCTCCACCCGCGGCCTCTACTCGACCGGCTACTTCGTCGAAACTCAGTGACGCGCCACGCGGCAACCTCCACGGCGGCAACCATTCTCCTCGCTCGTTATCCCGAACCCGTGCCGCGCACAGCTCCGCAACCTGGTCATGCCATTCATCGATCAGGGGATTCCAGTCAACCAAGCTCAGCTGGACTATGTGTCAGCCACGCTCAACTCGGCAGGATGCAGACCACTCCTACGTCACCCGGCACCTATTCTTTCAGAACGGTGCGCCTTCAAGAGCCCACCAAGGAGAGACCCATGCTGAGAGACCCATGCTGTTCTGGAGCCACACAAGCAGTGTTGGCGGCACCCGCAACGTCCTGCGCACCCGCAACGACGTCTCACCAGCACAGCCACGGCTGTCCGGGCTTCTACGCGCAGGGAGCAAAGCTTTCGGGCTACCAACAGTACGATGACGAGGAGTGTATGTCAGCGAACTGGACGATGAGCTTCAATCAAGCGCAGCTCCTGATTTGCGGAAGGGCAGTGGGGAAGTGCACCCCCGGTCGAAGTGGGGGGGAAAGGGCAATCATCGACGAGCTCAACAACCCCGATCGCCCCGACATTGTGCACTACATTCCCGGACGTTCCTGGGTAAATAATCCCAGCCAGATCATCGGCCTTTCTTGGCCGACCGACGCCAAGGCACTGAAACCGATACACACACTAATATTGGAACGGGAACCAGAAAACAACAACTGTTGCCAAGGCGGTCGTCAGGGTCAACCAGAGCGTAAAAAGAAAAAGAAAAAAGGAAAAGAAAAGTCATATGGCAGAAGAGAAGCAGGGAAAATGACGCAGGCAGTCGGCCGAGCGTGCTTTTTGTCGCAAAACGAGCTCCGTGCGAAAATAGTGTATCGCAGTGAAGATGTCTGCAAGTCCGATTTTTCGAATCATCATGAAATGAGCAGGGTAGCATCGGAGCCCGAATGCAGCACCAACTGCCGGCGCCTCCAATGGCTTCGCAGTGGCCACATCAGTGGTCTTCACATTTCCATGGCGTCTCATCGACCAGGCCTCTCCTGCTCCTCCTGCTCCAGCCGATCCTGCTCAAGGTGCCTATGCTACCTGCTCCAACAGATCATCACCATCCTTTAAATCAGCGTGAAGTTCAGTTCAAGGTCTCGCTACATCCAGCCCAGCCTATGGTCACGCCGCGCTGCTTTAGCGGAGCACCCTGAGGCTGTGATGGCCCGCTCCAAAGCCAAGGCAGTTCTCCTCACCAGCATGCTCAGGGCCCTTCGGGACAGGGAGGTTGACATCGACCGCACGGCCTACTCCCTTCATGACAGCAAATTCGCGGACAAACGCGCGGAGGCCAAGCAGTTCATGGAGCCACTGACCACCAGGATCTCATTGAGCCCCTGCAACCAGCAAAGCAGGACCTGCGCAACATAGCATCCCTCGAGCAGACCATCGAGCGATACAAGAGCAAAGGCATCAAGCTCACCCCAGAAAAACAGCCTCGTTCGTCCTCGTCCACCACACCCGCCGCACCAGGCTATACGGTGACTTGGCGCCTTCCAGCAGATCGCTCTGCCATCGACCCTCAGCAACAAGGTTTTCAAGACCTGGCTGCAAGAACGTGCCCTTTCCAACGAGTCCACATACTTGGACCTCGTCAAGAAAGAGCTGTTGGCCGACACTCTGGACCAACTCAAAGTTGGTCGCCAAGGGCTCTCGGAGAATTCATCGCGGTGCTACACATGTACGGCAAGTGGAGTTGCTATGGCCCTCGTCTCCATCTTCACCCTCCTCGCCACCCTCGCCGCGGCGCAGGAAAAAGCGGCAGCAGCCTTCATTGACGGACTTTCGGTATTATAGCGCCTTTTACCTCGGTTTTTTGGCAGTTTCGGTTTCCTGTTCGGTGCCTGTTGACCACCTTGCGATGTGGGCTCCGGAGACGCGATCGCTCCTCAGCCTCTTCCACCAGCTCTTGTCCATGCATCAGCGCGGCACTATGGCATTCCGGACCCTGTGTGGCCGGCTACTCTGCAACAAGCACTCCTATGGTCCACAACAACTATCCATGTGGTCAGAGTCTTTGGTGGTCACCGCTCTCTTGCGGACCTGAAGTTCAAATCACTCCCAGCACCTACACCTTCGGTACGTTCCAACAGCCCAATGCGGTGTGATCAGTTGACCCCTTGCCGGATGTCTACATTGGCAGACAGGACCAAAATCGACGGGCAAACCTCCACTGCATACAACAAGGCAGTTCGTCAATGCAGAACCCGCTCTCAGCTGGTGGCATCATCTCCAAAACTACGACGAGTTTACAGCCGGGATCATCTTCACATCACCGGGCCACTTGACCGCTTGGGTCCAGGAGCACGCCCTCACCAGCATGCGCCAGCCATCGCTCAACTGGCCTTACATCTACCGCAAGCACAAACGAGTTTGACGGGGCACACAGCTACCAAGTTCCTGTCAGATCAACCTTGGCCCGTTTCGGCAGAAGACTCTTCCTACGGCTTCGACGTCGCAGCTGCGCAGTGCATGGCCGCAACTACCACCAAGTCGCTCTTTGGATGATCCTCGCAAAGCTAACCTCACTGACCAAGTCGTGGGAGCAGGAGAGACGGCTTCGCAGCGGCAAGCATGCGGACCTTGCTACTACGCACTGTACCGTCTTTCTGGGAACGTTGAACAACCTCATCGGCATCAAGTCCGCACCATACTCAAGCGCACCTTCCGGCGCCTCCAGGCCTCCAGGCCCCCAAGTTCAATCGTCTTCTCCGTCTTGCCTGGCTCTCCCACCCGGACTACCAGACCACCACACAGAGTCTCCTGCAACAAGCTACTACTTCATCACCGTGGCTGGGCTTTCCCGTTCCATTCCAAGTATCGAGCTTGGAACTATGACAAATTCCAGGATGCACCGGCACAGGGCCGGACAAATGCGCATGTGCCTCCTGGTTACAACGACAGCCTTGACTGTTTAACATCCAGGGCCACATTGCCGCGGGTCTCGACGAGCTCAAGTTTCAAGAGCTACCTACACACGTGTTCTACTTCCGCCCAGGCTTCCTACTATGTGGATGCATCGACGTACCGGCAGCAAGTCTTCGCTAGTGGTGCCTGCATCATGGCCTGCCATTAGACCAGTTTCACACGCCGTTGATGACACTCCTCAACACTCAGTACCAGCAACATGCTCGCATGCCCGCAAGCATCAACTACTGACCAAACATCAGCTCAACATTATCCAGTGCCACCTTCTGGAGGACTTCGTGTGCCACAACGAGGATCATGACAACCATCACCTCATGTTTTACTGCCCGTGCATCTACTTCCGCGGTATTCAACGCACCTGGCTGGAATTTCATGCCTTTGCCTACAAACCTCAGTGCCCAACAAGCAGACGCCACAATCCTGGAAGCAGTCCCCAGACGTATCCGGAAGAAGTATACGTACCGGCAGGAGATCACAGCCACCCCCATGGGCAAGGTTTTCCTCAAGCGGAAGAAGGACTGGAAGCCGGGTCGCACCATTATCGCTTATAACAAGGTGGTCCATCGAAGGCTCCTCAAGGCTGTTACTATGTCCTCGGTGAACTGGCAAACAACACCTGGTCAAAGTCGTGGGGTCTGAGCACCACCCCTACTATCTGGGGCAGCTTAAAACGTACTTCGCAGAGACTGATGACGACGTGGAGCTTTCCTATCACAACGATGACCTTGTTGGGTTCTGCAACAGCGTTCAGGGGACATTTACTTGGAACCACCGAGCTGCACTACGTTTTGTGCAGCCACTCGCTCTACACCCAAGTCTTCGGCTGCAACACAGGCCACTCCTGACACAACGGACCAGGCCCCATGCGACCAGGCATCTCCATGCCTTCACCGCCCCCACCACTTCCACCACTTCTTCGCAAACGCCTCCATCTCCATCTTCCCGGCGCCCTCGATGCGGATCATGTCTCACCTCTGCCCGGCCCATGGAGACCCGAGCAACCGCTACGCCAAGAAGGTCTCCAAAGCTGCCGGCCGGCCTTACGGGCCATCCTCGATTGAGTCCAGCTGAGCAGCATGAAGCCCTAGGCGTTGAGAGGAAAAGATGGAGGCGCTCCTTCTGGTTCCTTCTTTTTCCTGTTCTTTTTCTTCTTCTTTCCTTTTCTTCTTCTTTCCTTTTCTTTTCCTTTCCTTTCTTTTCTGTCTTTTTCCCTTTCTGTTTTCGGTTGCCCCGTGTGTTCCCCCTCCAGTGTGTGTGTGTGCCCCCTGTTCCTAAGGGGTCCGTCGCTTTTCTCTTCCTTCCTTCTTTTGGCAACCTTTGGAGTTGGACGCCACCTTGACGAATGCCCCGGAATGCAGTAATCCTGTTGGCAGCTGGCGTTCCTGCCGAAACTCCTTTTGGTTTGCAGAGTTGGGGTGCGCCTCCAGTGCTTGCTGTATCTCCCATCAAGTGTGTTTGTGTGTGTTTGTTTGTGTGTGTGTTTTGTGTCTGTGTGTCTCTGTGTCTCTCGGTCGCTGTGTCTGTGTCTGTGTCTGTGTGTTTACCTTCAGTGCTTCTGGTTCTCAACTATTCATCCTCTATGGCTTGTTTGGAAGCACTGTGCTTTCCCTCGCCAACAGGGCTCCTACTCCCAGGTCGAGAAAACCAGCTTGATTCGTGAGTTGCTTTCGGGAGGCTGGTGACGTTTGTAGGTTGGACAGCTAGTTGAAACAAGCTACCAAAACCGGGGTCAGGGGTCCGACTAACCAAAAAAGCATTCTTGTAGACACAGCCCATCACTTCTCCTTCACCAACCTTCCAAATTAGGGGTGGAAATACGGGGCTTAAACATGCTAGCCTCTTTCTGTGATCATGACTTAAGTTGGCGGCAAACAGCCAACCCATATTGAGATGAAGCTCTCAGATGCCGACCTCAAAACGGAAGGGGGAGCTGAAGTGCACAGGCAACCTGGAACTGGTTGATGAGTACAAGGTGCCAGGGGCTTAGCTCAGTTCCAAGGAGCCGAACCCCAGGAATCGGCAACTTCTGACTTTAAACAGAAGCATCCCCGGATGCTTTAATCCAGTATGCCCCCTTCTTGATTGCACTCCAAAGGTTTTTGGAAGCCTCCTGGATTGAAGACTCAAAGAACTAGAGTCCGGGGAGTCTTTGATTCAACCAAGCTTAAATGTGCTTTGAAGCGTTTCAGGGAAATACAATCACAGTCAAATGTGTAGCCCTTTGCTATGCAGAAGAAGTTGGGTCGTTTTAGACAGATACCAGAAGCTGGCTCATTGTCGACAGCTGTTCTGAGACTTGCACAGAGATGTGTTAAGTCATTGCACTGTCACGCATGACAGACTTAGTTCGGAAGATGTACGACAATTTGAACATCCGTGAAAGACTCCGTGCAGCAGAGCAGCGGTCTGAAGTCAGCCAGATTTTTTTTATTTATTTTTCTTCATTGTTTGAAAAGTGACCATAACCAGCAAGCAGAGTCCTTTATTTTCTTAGCTGTATCTCTGTTTCTTTCTTCTTTGGGACCCTTGGTAGATATCTCTACTTAAGGGAATTGCTATCCCAGGTCCGAAAGTGTCCAGCCCCCCATAGATGCTGAGCACTACCGGGGATGGGCAACTTCGCACATGGATAAATACTCAATGAATAGATGCTGGTTGATTTTCCGTGTCCATCTCAGATTCCTGGCATTGGACCTGCTGGGTGCCGGGCGGTCCCACATCACTGCGGTGGCCACGGAGGAGCAGTTTGACGGACGGACGGATGGACTCGGGCCCGAGTGAAGAGTGCCATGTTTTCCTTTTGTCAACCCTTGGGATTTGGGAGCAACGCCGTAGCCTCATACTCGAGGAATCCGGACTCACTGACTCAGCAGCCTTTCCATAGAGTTTGGCAACTTCTGGTTGCAAAACCCCTGATGTCCACACCCAAGATCTTAGCTTTCCCTACATTTGTCCAGTTTCAGGTCTAAACAAGGAGCACCCTTGTGAGCGCGCGCGTCATATTCGCCAAGGGAGTTTTGGATTGGTTTAGCACTGAGAAGCGAATTCTGAGAAGCGAATAGCTCGTTGGGTTTGTCTTCTCTTGAGGGTCAAATTGTGTTTGGGTTCCTTGAAAGGGACTTGGGAAGCCAACCATTCTGTGTTGGGTAAGATGTTAAGATGTTTCCATTTCCCTGCACTGGTCCGCCAGGCCAGCTTGGCGCAAGACACCGCGCTGGGAGGCTTCCAGTATGTGGGGGGCCTTGGCCGACCTCAGCGATTACCACCAGAAGGAAGCGAAGCAAGCTGATTCGATATGTTGCTTTCCAAGGAGATGTTGGACATTGAAACCACCCTGTAAGTGGAAATGGGTATGTGTCAAAAGGGACCCCAATGGGGTTGTGCTTTCTATTTTTCTTGAAAACCACCCCAAAAAGGGTATCTTTAAAAATGACACCTCAAAATATAGCAAGCCAATGAGCCGGGATTTGGCTTGGTTTACACAGGGTTTAACAACTTTCACTAAGCTTGGACCAGAATCAAACACGTGCCACTTTGAATTAGGGGGCAAAGGCTGAGGTAGACATGGTGATGCTTTGATCCGCCCTTGAAGGGGGAATACAGTTGGAACCATGACTGGCTCTGAAGGGATAGTCATGACTGGCAAATAATCAGTTTAAGTGGCACCTAAAGCCATGATTGGTAGTTTGCCACTGGCGCCTTTTCAGTCTTCCAAAAGATCTCGTTCTTTAGCCAGGACAAATGGCGCAGAACCAGTTGGGGGACTTTGACCCCCACTTCTGTGATACCTTCCAGAAACCACATGGGGAATTGGCCACTAATATTTGATGCAACCATGTTAGTCGCTGCTGTTTCAGGGGTCCCCTGCAGACCACTTTTCTTGGGTGGTTGAAACAATACCTTAGCTGGACATTCGGTACTTGTGCGTGTGTGGCTTTCTCTCGCTCACTTGAGAACAAAGACGGCAACGCTCCAGAGGAGGACGCCTTAATGCCCCTACCCGCTTGGCACGTAGCGGCACGCAATGCAAGGTTCGGTCGAAATCTTCAGCAGTCCAACAAATACCTTCTACTTCAACTACCAGGTACATAACCGTTGGGCAACCCCTAATCCACATCTTGCAGACACTCAACCACCAATTCCAACAGGGCGTCAAAAGAACCGAATTAGTTTCTCAGGTGCTTGCCTACGCCCAGTCCAGCCTCTCGGAGCAGACCGTGCCGGTCAGCCTGGCGCTGCTGGGATGGAACAGCCCGTTGTGTGGGGTGGGGTTGGGCCCCACATGATTTTCCATATTTTCCCTTTCCCCGGAAAGGCAACCCCACCCCCCCCCCATACATTGTGGCTACAACAGAACGTGTTCGGGGAACAGGCCCTTTTATTGGGGAGTCGGGGCGACTCCCTTCCCTTCATTCAGTTTTTGCAATGCCTCCAATGTTGACACCGAGTACTGGAGAAAGAGCAACTACCATACAACCACCCCGCACCGCCCCCCCTCACATCTTTTCGGCTTTCATTGGTTTGCCAGAAAGAAGGATTGGAAAGAGTGGACGTTTTTTCAGTGGCGAGCACTCACGCTGAGGATCTCAGATGTCTCTGCACAGGCGAGCGACTTGACCTTTGACGACCAGGAGGGATGATGACGTCACTCACAATTGCAGCTCTTCAGGGGTCACTTGATTTCCCCCTTAACATTTGATTGAGGAGTGCCAACGAACATGTGACTTTTGAAGGTCTAAAAGGGAAAATTGATGGACCCCTGGCCTCTGAGTAGACGTCGGAAGCTGGTGGTGGTCGATGGGGTGATGACTTTGTGGGGAGCGTAACTGGGAAAACACGTAGATAAATTTGCCACAACTGAAACCCAAAGATCAACAGGTCGACTTGCTCTGAGATGAATCTCGAATCAGCACAATCCCGTCACCTGAAGGGTTTACCCATGTTTCATATGCTGATTCAGAGCCTACCCATGTTTCATTTGCTGATTCTGAGCCGATTACACAATAGTATTTGGGTTGATTAAGGACCATTTAGGGCCGTAGCCTTGAATGTGCATGGATCGGATCTGCTTTCAGACATGCAAATAGTCATTGGCGGTGTCATAGGGGAGTTCAGTACCAGCAAAACACAAGCCGCAAAAAGACTCCATCAGAGTCAGGGCCATGAAAAATAAAGATAAACTGCGGTCGTCGTTCAAATGAATGAGCCAGCAAACTGTACCCACCCGCCCCTGGTTACCTCGGCACAAAGCATCAGAGGGAAGGCACGTTTTTAAACCGAAGCTCCGAGAACTCCGTTAATCTCATCAAGCGCAACCCCGACCTTCCAATCACCGCATTTGGGTGTCCATGTCCTTGCCCACCTTCGGGCGACTCTTGCAATAAAGTAGTGTGGAAAACCGGCCAAACCCAAACTGCAAAACAGCTCATGCCACGCGACCAGTCGAACTTCAGCCGAATTAGAAAGGTACCAAATTCTGCACATCGACCCTTTGATAGCAGCAGCCTTCTGTGATGCAGGCGCCCACGAATTCCAAGGCTTCAGAGACCTAAAGTCAGGAATATCGTAGGTCAAGCTGCCCAAAGGATCTAGGAAACATGGCCAAACAACCAGCTGCGTGCCAAACCAAGAGGTGTTCAAGCCAATGAAGGATTGATGCTGCGTGGTGTCAACGCAGAATCTTCTTCGCAAACGGCGGCCTGCCCACCGTGCAATCTCACGCTTCTCCAGAATGGCCGCAGAATCCCAAGCGCAAAACAAACAGATGTCATCTCTGTAACTGACATCCAGCACGAGGATGTTCACACCCTTCACCAAAGCGTGCTTGCAGCACGTGCCAGGAAAGGAAACAGTATCGGCTGCCTCGTGGGAAGCACAAAGGGACTCACGCCGCCACTTGAACAGGCGTAGCGCTGCCCCGCTGAGAGCATCACCCATGGGAGAAATTCGTGGCCGCGAAATTCTGCAGGACCAGCCGAATCTGGTCGAGGGAGAAGCAAACCCATCCAACATCCAAGCATTGTCCAAATCTTCCAGGACCAAGACCCTTCCGGCGAGGCACGCTGATGAAATGGATACCCCGTTCGACAAGAAAGTGGCCACTGCATCCCAAGCTAGCGGTGCCTGGTCGCAAGGAAGGGGGTGGAAACAGTCAACCATGCCAGCTGCCTCTGTCCACACGCAACATGACTCAAACCTATCCTGCACGCGTTGGTTGAAGTCAGCCACAAGGTCAAGGAAAGAAACGCTCGAAGAAAAATCCCCCAAGTCTCGCGCGGCATGTGGTTCAGCGCAACATCGATAGCTTTGGACACCGCGCTGTGCAAACCAGTGGTCGGGGCGCTGTGCTTATTGACTACCAGCCGCCACTTGATGCCAGGAGCCTTCCACTTTGGCAAGCTGCAGGTGCGACGGGAGGTGCTGCACAGTGGCCAAGGAAACCAAAACCTCCGAATGGTTCCTGCCAGCATCCCACGCAAAATCCGTGCCAGATGCCTGGTCGAACACCTGCACGAAAAAAGAGCGCAAGAAGAGTCTGGCAGCTTCAACCTGTTCCCACGTGACAGGTGCGCATAGCCGGTTCTGGTTCTTGGTCAGGAGCTCCCCCAAGGCGTCACTGAGGCCGACCACAGCAGATTCCACAAGCAGATCCTCGTTGGCTACCTTGCAGCGGTCACGGACGGAGCGCAAGAAAGCACGGACTGCGCTAGTCACCTTGCGCACTCTTTGGTGGCAAGCACAAATTCGCGGGCAAGCGTGCGAAGCAAGCAAGGTTGTCCGGCCAGGGAATGTGCCCCTGTGACGCAGCAATGTGGGAGACGCCGTCCACGGTGACAATGGGCCAGCGCGGATCAAGAGCCAGCAAAGGCTCCAAGCAGTTCTGTCAGAGCGGGGCCTTTGCATAAGGCGTTCGCCAGAGTCGGGGTAGCTTTCCACTGGGCTCGGAGACAGGCGTGCCGCATCACGGGCAACCAATAGCCGGAGCGCCGCCAATCAGCCAGGAGGCGCCGGACCACCTGCAAAAATCAGCGTCCTTGCAACATTGGAACCGAGCCATGGGACTGAACAATTCATGATGGAGATGGGCTGTGGAGCGTCACGGCGTATGCGGGTGACCCTGCGCAGCATCTGTAGCGCCCTCCGGCGTCTCCAGCCATCCTCATGCCGGGAGATATGGTGACTCAATGGTGACGACCCAGATCCAAGCCGAGCGCGACAGGCGCCGTACGGACAAAGCTGCAGCTTTGCAGCCCGCGAATTGATGCCCTGCAAGCGCAGCAGCGGTGAATCGCAGGCCGTCCTTCCAGGACTTGAGCGCGAGCTGTGCTACTGAGTGCCGCGCCGGCCTGTCAAGCTTCTGCACCTTCCGGAGTCTGAGCACGGGCCGCGGAGCATCAAAGATTGCCAGCCCTGCGTGAGGCGGTCGTAGCCCAGAACGAGCACGAGCAAGGACATGTACCCTTGGGGGGTTCAGGGTGCCAATCTTCTTGATCCACTGCTTCTCCAAAAGCTTCCTGGCGCTGCTGTCGCCGGGGGCGTGCGCTAAAGGGAAAAACAACCATTCACACACGGACATTCGCAGGAGGTCAGGTCGGGTGGCATCGTCTCGGACGAAAGGACATATGCTCCGCCACGCAAAGTTGTCGGTCTTGCCGATGTAGGAGAACTTTGGAAAATTTGGGACGCAAGCATAGATAGCGGGTGAGTGCCAAGAGTAACCCCAACTGCCATGCCAGGGCACATCGCCCAAGGAGTTCAGCAAAGAAAGAGACCTCCGAGAGCCGGAGCAAGCAGAGCCAGATACTGGCCCCCACCCGCGAAAAGGTTTCATCAGCCGCCATCTTCCCTCTGGTGAGGCCCAAAGCCCAAAACCGCAGCAGCGCAATGAGGCAGAGAGCCGCCTCACACGCATTCGCCAAACGATCTTGGGCCTCACACTCCTCCCATCCAGGGGGCCCTTGGACCATGTCGGTAGCCCGCAAGCGGGCCAGGATCTTGGGGACCTGCGCATCTTGAGCTCACATCTGCAAAGAGTCCCTGGAACTTGCGCAAGTAGAGCTGGGCAAGGTTTTCAAAGCAGCGCTGGGCTTGAGCTTGCATGGAAAGCGATTGCTCTGCTTGACCTCCGCGGAGTCCAAGGTGAGACCTGATGGTCCAGTTCTCGTCCTCGAAGTGCGCCTGCTGCTTGGGGGAGGCCACCTTGACGCAACGCTCACATCGGAATGCGCTCAGGGCCCTTGAGGGAGTCGATGTCCACGATGATGCCCGGCGGTCGCCATGCCACCGCCCGGAGCTCACAAGGTAGGCCCACCCACACGTCAGCAAAGTCATCAGAGGAGAGCCGCAAGAGGAAGAGGCAATCTCAGCCTCCAGCGCTTGGGGTGTCACGGGCGCTTCACGCCTGCGACCCCGGCGGCCCCGGCGGCGGGCCAGGCACCACACCGAAGCTGCTCATTTGGTTCTGGGCAAACTGTCCGGAGGACCATGAAACTGGGCTTGTGGGACCACATGCTGTTGAGGCCAAGGCATCGGTTGAGCATATTGTGCTAGCGAAGATGGACAAGGCCACGACATAGCTGCTACAGACGTTAAGCGGGGAGGCCCGACTAGCTGCAGCCGTCACGCTGCCGGCCTGCTGTCCGCATGCGGCACAGGCCGTCAGTGAATGAATGTGCATGGATCGGATCTGCTTTCAAACATGCGAATAGTCATTGGCTTTGGAGGCAAACTGCGCAAACATGGAGAAAGGTCCTTTAAAGGAGCCATCAGGCTTCCAAAGATGGTACTGCATGCACGGCCCCCTCGATCTGTACCGCGCATGTCAACCTGGACCCAGATGTCATAGGGGAGTTCAGTACCAGCAAAACACAAGTTGCAAAAAGACTCTATTAGAGTCAGGGCCATGAAAAATACAGATAAGCTGCGGTCGTCGTTCAAATGAATGAGCCAGCAAACTGTACTCACCCGCCCCTGGTTACCTCGGCACAAAGCAGCAAAGGGAATCTCATCAAGCGCAACCCCGACCCTCCAATCACCGTATTTGGGTGTCCATGTCCTTGCCCACCTTCGGGCGACTCTTGCGATAAAGTAGTGTGGAAAGCCGGCCAAACCCAAACTGCAAAACAGCTCATGCCATGCAACCAGTCGAACTCCATGGATCCCCTCGCTAGGCCTCTGAATCAACCAATGTTAGATGTTTGGGCAAATTGTCTCCTGGAAAAATTGGCGAAGGAGCTTCAAAGACACGTCTTTTAGTGGATTTGATTGATCAAATGCATATGTGGGGTTCAATGCAATGTTGGCGGAGTAATACTTCTCCAAGGTCGAGTGCACGCTTGCCCTGCTGATGATTAGCACCCTTGCAGTGCCTTGTTTGTTCATTTGTGTGTTTGCTTGCTTGCTTCGCTCGCTTGCTTGCCAGCTAGTGAATTAGTTGGCAGCCAGCCAGCCAGCCAGCCAGCCAGCCAGCCAGCCAGCCAGCCAGCCAGCCAGCCAGCCAGCCAGCCAGCCAGCCAGCCAGCCAGCCAGCCAGCCAGCCTAGTAATATGCTCAGAGAATCGGCAGAAGGGCAATGCCATTCATTTGACGCTGATATGTTGATAGTACTCGACGCCAGCCAAAAGCGCTACATGCTGACATGTGCTTAAGATAGAGGAGTATAAATGAGGAACCCTTGTCATTGGTCAGCTACACCGTGCGTAGCCGCCAGAGTAAACTCCTCCACACACACACACATACACACAGCAAGGCTACGGAAAACCAATAATAATAATATGACAACATTCATGCCAATGTCTCCGCTCAGGCTGACGACTTGAACGCAAGGAGCAGCAACCATGTTGAATGTGCTCGGAGCAAAGCCGCCCGAGACCCATGACGCATGAAAAGGCAATTTCTCATCTTCTGTTTAGAGAACCGACTGACAGTACGGGAAACAAAGCCTTCTTCGCCTCGCGGGCTATTGCTGAACCGATCACAACTCGACACAAAGACAAGATAGAACCGCCAAACAACAGAGCGATTCGAAATCTGCCCTTGGCCCTTTGGGAGTGAGCCACCAGATCAAACACAGGATGGGGCCTGTACCTAGAAATGAGCCTTTGAGTGCTGATCTAAGCGCTTTGCTTTCCTGGAGGATTTTGCGGTGCTCTTGCAGTATGTGAGTCTCTGACAATGTTGTTTGTTGTCAACTGTTATTTTGGGCAGGACGCGAAGAGGATCATCTCTTTTCAGGTTTGTTTGATTGAAACTAGCAAGATTCCACTTCGAGTTTTGGTCATCAGGGACAATGGAATCCTTGCTTTTCCCATCAAAAGCACCTAGTCGCACCTAGTCTGTTCTACATTGTCCCCAAGAAGGGCTTCGGGTCCCTCTTTCGCTCCGGAGGACTTGGACGCCGGGGAGCTCGGCGGCTTCCTGCGCTGGGCGGGGCCCAACATTTCCCAGGCGGCTTGCGGCTCGACCCCACGCCATCCCTTTTTGGCAGTTGCTGGAAAGCCGTCTTTTTTCCTTCAAGGTGAATGCATGTCTTTTTGTCGGGTTGACATCATCCCCAGGACAAAGTGGGTAATTGGAGGAAGGATCCAAAGATCTCCAAAATGAAAGAAACCAAGAGCCCAGCTTTTGTTGAAAGGAATCCGCTTATCCAAGACGCATTTTGTGGGGTCCCATGTCAGTTGTCAGGGGAGCAGCTTTGTTGAACAAGTTGTGTAACTCGTTCCAGGGGCGGTCGCTGCCGCTGGAGAGTTGCAAGCTTTAGATGAGTGCTGAAAGCCGTACGCGAAGCAAGTGTTCCGCTTCCAAAAGCATTTAATGAAATTTGCAATGCGAAGGCTCCACGCGCAAGGTATTTACATCAGCAAGATACACTCAATCAGGGGGCGCTTGAGCAACACGCGCTTGAGCAACACGCGCTTGAGCAACATCCGCTTGAGTAAGAAGCATTTCGGCAAGACACACTTGAGAGCAATATTGACTAATGAACAGGAGTCACGTGAGCCAAGAGACCAGTCTGGAGCAAGAGTAGTTGAGCAATGTGTATTTGAGCAAGATACACCCGAGCAACAACATACACTCGAGCAAGATGCGTATGAGCAAGAAACACTTGAGTAGACACACCTGAGCAACACATGCTTGAGCAAAGTTCACTCGAACAAGTTAGAATCGATCAATATACATTCGAGAAAAACACACACTTCAGCGACATGCCCGTGAGCAAGATATGCTTGAGCAAGATGCGCCCGAACCAGATACACTTAGAGCAAACTCAAGCGCTTTCTCTGGAGTGTTATTGACTGATGGCAATGCAAATGGGGAGGTGCAAGAAGGCATGGGTCTTCTTCTTGACATGCTCTTGGCGTTTGCATGGCTGTGCAATCACACTTGCTGTAGTGTTTTGGGAACCTCAACCTGCAGGTGGCACAGTACGTGGTGTACTTGGCCAGCAACGCCACCGGCAGCCTCACGTCCCACCGCTTGCTCGGCGCCGTGCAGGCGATCTGAGGGGTCCAAGAGTCCAAAGGGAATCCGGAAAAGGAGGTTTTGATTGGGGCATCCTTATGTTGACCCCGATGAATCGGTTGCCCGGTAAGCAAGGAATCCTCACAAAACACGTGCCCCGAATATATCATAGCCGGGGGGAAGGACGGGTTGACATGATTGGAAGAGAAAACATGAGCTTTTAAAGCGTCAGACGTCTTTGTCAACATGTTCATGGGTTCTGCAGGTGTAGATGCCTCCTGTGTTTCTCTTTCTTGTTTCTTTACTGCTTGCCCCCGCAACTGCCCATTGCGGGCGTCGCGGATGGATATTGTGGGATGTTTAAAAGGGAGACCTTGGTATTGAAGTTAAGAAATTTGAACGGAGGGTTCTTTTCAAAGGATGTGTTGTTCCTTTTTGTTTCTTCTTTTATTTTTCCTTTTTGGTTTCTTGGCTTTTTGCTTTTGGCTTGTTGGCTTCTCGGCTTCTTAGCTCGTCGCATCCTCTGCATTCTCAGTTGCTGTCTGGTTTATGCGGCTTTTGGCGGCGTTTTTTGGCTTCGGCTGCTCTTGTTGCTTTTGCGGGTTTTCGTTGGTTTACGCGGCCGTTAGTACCATGTTTGGCTTTTGCAGCATCACCAGTTTCTCTTTGGGAAGTTTTTTTTTTAGGAATAGTACTCTCTATTGTAAAAACTTGTTGTTTTTTTCCAATTCAGGATGCTGTGATTGTTTCTGGGGTCCTCTATTGTGGAAAGTTCCCCCCAAGCAAAAAACAACAAAAACAAATAAAGAAATAAATCTAAACACACAGAGCTTCCTTTTTCACTTTCTGGATCTGCTCGGGCTCAGGCAAGCAACTTCGGGCAAACATTAGGGAATCCGTTTCTTGAAGTGGTCCCCAAACCATCAAATTTAAGATAACAACGGGGTTTCCCACAAGAGGCCCTGATCCTCTTGAATGTGACTGTTTTGTGGTCCTCTTTAGTGTCCAACTGTTTTTTGGGTTGCTGAAATTCTTAAACTAAAGCTGTAACCTTTTACTTTCAGGGTGGTTCACCTACCCAAGCTCTTCCCAGCTCAAAGGGTAAAGGCCTTGGATCTAGGAAGTCCATGTTGCCCGTGGCCCCCAAACCATCAAATTTAAGATAACGTGTTTGCAAAAAAGTACGGGCAAACAGTCACACAAAAGGGGTTGCCCACAAGCTATTTACAGCATGTTGCTTTCCCACACGAAAACGGAAAAAAAAACAACTACTTTAACAAAAGCAACAAATACGGAAACAATAAATCCGCTCGAAGTATTAAGCATGTGGCCAGTTGGGTTTGCAATCTTACCCATTGTGACTGTGAGGGCTCCTTTCATGCAACCTCCCAATTTTGGTCGGTGAATGAGAACTGACCCAAAGTTCATTCTGTCTGTGGTTCATCGAGGATCAGCGCTACGATCGCGCCAAAATCAAGAGGTATGGACGTTGTTATTGTTCACAAGTTTATGAATTCAAAAAAATCCTTCCCCCAAATAACAGCACTTTTTGGTGCAACGCGCCTCTCGAAGAGGGTTCCAGTGACGTGGTTCCAGGGCGGGTCATATTTAGCTTTAGGCCCTGAGCCGTCAAACCATAGACCCCCAACCCACCGAGAGTGATGCGTGTTTGTACCGATGCAGACTTTTTCGGGACCTTGCAGTTCAGAACACATAAGAATAAGACTGATCCATCTTGCTTGAAGCATCTTGAAGCCGGCTTGTGTTTGAGTTCCCAACCAAGCTCAAACCATTTTGGGATCTCCAAAAGCAATGCCGCTAGCAGGCCTGGGCCGGGTTTAAAGCTGCATGACTTTTGCACCATGCCCTCGCTGTCCCTTTGTTTCAACAACCTTCAAATGAGTTGATAGTTGTGGTTCATACCCAAAAGCCCCCCCCCATTTCTTCCATGGTTTCTCCGATCGATTGAGGCGCAGACGGAGGAGCTTTTGGTGCCGGACAGCACCGGAAGTGCTGGGCTCACGCACTTGCTGGTCTTTGCCAGGCGAGACGATCTGATAGGTTTCGGGACCTGTGTGGAAGGCATGTGAAGACCAAACGATTGGCTTCGTCCCCTCCCTTCGAAGTTCATCAACGGAGCGCAGGTCGACTTTGGCAGAGCAGACGACCCCTGCGGGCCTCGAGTTTTACGATGCTTCCGCCACAGTGGGATCTGCGAGGGGCCGAGTTTGGCTCAACTGGCAGTTTGCCAAGGTTGCCCGTGGTGAAAATTGCATCCAGCTCACCATTTCCAAGTTTGTGAACCTGGTTCTTGAAATGAACCTAGCCATGCCTTGCTCTTGTTCAGATTCAGAAAATTGCAGCCCAGCCCTCAAAATGGTTGATAAATTGAACGAGCAAAAGAGAATGGGGAATCAACCTGTAGAACACCCAGCTGATCTGCTCCCGTAATCTCCAACTACCCCACCGTTTGTAGGGAATGATTCTTTAACCCCTGACTTGCACAGGAGGTAGTCACAATGGGAACCAGCCTTTTGACACAAACTGCGGGTATCTGTGCACAGTAGCAATGTTCGACGTGGGTCTCCAGCAAATCCCAGACATGTTCTGGTTCATGGCAATCAGTCAACAAAATGACTTACCTCATGGCTCGACTCGAGAAGGAACACTCTCAAGGACCCTCCTGAAGCAGATCTTTCTTGTCTGAATGGAAAGCAGCCAAAGCGAAAGAACACCTGACATGCTTGTAGTTACATTTCTTGAAAGGACTCCCAAACGAAACAACACATTTTCAAGCCTTTCCCAACTTGATTTCCCACACGGATTCCACCCAACCATGCCTTCCGAGTTGGGCTTTGTAGACTTGGACCTGGACGCGACTCAGCTCGGGGGCAACGTCACATGGCGGGAGCAGGCGAAGGGCCAAACGGGAAGAGCCAAACGGGCGTCGCAAGGGGAGAAGCTGAAGCTGACTCAAAAAGGAGACATTTCCTATGGCGAAACTTCACACTTTGTCAGACCGTTTTCATCCTGGTTCATGATGTTGAACAGAGGCTTGCAACGCAACTAATCAAAGTACCAGGGGCCCCCTTTGCAGGCCTTTTTTTTCTTATTTTTTTTAATCCGCTCCTTTAAGGACAGCGGGTATTTGGAGGTTCACTTGGGGTCTCCAAATCGGGGTCACCAACATGGGCTTCGGTCTCCATTTGGTTTTCCAAAACACACCAAACATTTGCAAACTTGAGATCTCTTGGATTCCGCCCGAACGTGGAACCACGAACACTACTGCCGGAGGATTTTTGTTGCTAGCTTGTTGAGCAGGTCTCACCAGAGGAAAACACACAATGCAGTTTTTTGTTTTGTTTGTTTGGGTGTTATTGGTGTATGGGTTGATTACAAGAACACTGCACTGTTCTCAACATGTTTTCTCACTGTTCTTCCTTTTTGTTGCTTTCTGGCTTTGCTTGTGTTCGGATTCTACAGAAAGACAGGGTTTTGGGAATCCGTAGGACGCTATCGTGGTGCAAGTGCCAATCGCCGTGTTTTCAGGTATTCCGTGCGTTGATCCGCAGAAGATGAGACTTTATCAGTGGAGTCTCCTTGCACGGATTAAAAAGATATGTTGGCTTTCGCAAGACCAGATGAATTACAACGAGCTTACCTGGGGGTAATCTGAGCTCACCTATGAAGATCCTGTAGGGGAAGCCTCCCATGTTGTGACGATTGGCAATTGCCTGCGCACCAGTCCAAAGGCAGCAGAGCAGCACACGCTCAAGGTTGTTTGTGGGGGTCTTCTATGTTAATTGGTATTCACGGTCGTCAAGCAGTTGTGGTTTGGACAGCACAATTCTTGCTCTTCGGGGCCGATGCCGATGCATTTCGGAGATTTGAATTTCAGGAGTGAATTATTTGGCCGATTTGATGCTTTGGAAGTGTCGTAATGTTTGCAGATGTGAGCCGTTGCCAAAACCATGGGCGAATCCATCGCCCGCAAGAGTGATCTTTTCGTACTACATCCTCTGTTTTTCGAGAATTCAAAGATGATGGTAATCCCTTCTTGGTCTCAGAATCTCGCTTGCGTCGCTTGCCCAAAGCCAAGCTTTTGAACTTTGGGTTTCACTCTTTGAGTCTCAGAGGGTCAACCCTTTCCCTGGGAAAGTGAGAGGAGGACAGCCTTGTCTTTGTGAGACCAAAATCTGATTCACGGACCTCACAAACCAGTCCGTCAATGACTCTCCACAACCTTATTTGGGCAGGACCTTGACTAAGTTTAGTGCTTTGATCAAGCTTAGAGCCAGTCTTGCCGGCCTTAGCACAGTGGGAAGGGTTCGAGTCTTCCTGTGCCCCGACTCTCAGGGTGACACAGCCGCTGTGGCACAGTATGTCGTGTACCTCGCCGAGAACGGGAACGCCAGCCCGGGCCAAAGGGGGCCCTTTGGGCGGCCCGTCCTCACAATTTTTCCAGTTGAAACCGGGAAGTTGCTGTGGTCTGCCTGGGTTTCCTTCTGGGGGAGCGACCGTTTTGAAATAACGGGCCAGATGTTAGATGTTGTAAGCGATTTGCAGCATACCTCGGATTAGTGGACAAACTGTTGCCCCATTCTGGCTGCTATGTTGCAATCCCAAGGCCTGGACAATTGAAAGACAAGAATAAGTATAGTGTTTCAAAAAAGGGACCTTGACAAGTTTTGGTTTTCTTCTGTTTATGATTGAAAGTCCAACCACAAAGGGCTCCCCAACTTTTTTCTGTTTTACTGCTCCGCGCGCCGGCCCGGGATGCATGGATGCACGCGATGGATGGATGGATGGATGGATGGATGGATGGATGGATGGATGGATGGATGGATGGATGGATGGATGGATGGATGGATGGATGGATGGATGGATGGATGGATGGATGGATGGAGGGAGGGAGGGAGGGAGGGAGGGACGGAGGGGGAGGGAGGGATGGATGGATGGGAGCGAGGGAAGGAGGGAGGGATGGATGGATGGCGAATGGGTGGATGGCGAATGGGTGGATGGGTTGATGGGTTGATGGGTTGATGATGGATGGGACGGGATGTAGGATGGGATGGGATGGGGTGGGCTGGGCTGGGCTGGGCTAGGGTGGGCTGGGAGGGGATGGGGATGGGGATGTGGATGGGATGGGACGGATGGATGGATGCATGGCTGGACGGATGGACGGATGGCTGGCTGGTTGGTTGCGTGCGTGCGGCGCGTGCGTTGCATACGTGCGGAAAGCTGGCCCCAAACACGGGTGATGCAACGGATGCAGTCGATGCAGCAGCCGGGTTTCTGCATATTTGCAGTCAACTCAAGCTCCAATGGATGCTGATGATGTGGGTGATGCTGGGGATGATGTCCACTCTGGGCACCCAAAAATGGTCAACAATCGCGGAAAGTCGGAACAATCGCCTGAACAAATTCGCAAATCCTTTGCCCCTTACTTATTCTGCCGGGCGCAGGGACTTTTCAGCGCAAAAAGTCTATGTATGGCTGGCTCATGTTACACCTGCGACCCTGAAGCCATACAAAACCCTCCGCCCGCCAAAAAAGCTAAGCCTTCACCCCGCATCAGGGACGTTTCGCCCGAACTGTTCGGTTTAGCCCCAAATACAGTCAAAGTGAGAAGATTTGCTCGAGCTATGGCACCTGAGAGCCTTTCAAAGTCAATAGCCGCTCTTCATTATGAGAAGGGTTGCAATTGTACTTGCTCGGAAGTCCTAGTCGAATACATGTCTTTCGGCAATTTTGCGAGTTCATCACTCTTGGAAGTTCCATTCCTGAACAAACCAGCCAGTTGGTCAGCGCAAAAGTTCGGCTCATGGTCAGCGAGGTCAGGGGGCGCCCCTTGTACCTGAAGGTAGGCCTTCGGCCTAGGCTTTCGGCCGTATCGCGGCTCCGCAGTGGCCGGATTAAACGCTACGCGAAACCAGCCACCGACAACTCAGCATACGGCTGCAAAAAGCACTCTGTTTTGTCAACGGTTGCCCAGCAAAACGCGTAAAAAACGCGCGTTTGCAACACTATCAAAAAAAGACAGTGTTTGGTCACGTTGCCCACGCAAAACCATCAAACAACACAGTGCTTTTTACGTTTTCACCGCCGGAGAACATCGCCCGCATCACTCGCATCATTTACATCAATGCCCGCCACTGACGCAGATGTTGCTGGTGATGCCGGGGATGTTGTCCACCATGATCAATGGCTGAAAAGTCGTTAAACAATGATCGTCGAAACACACTGCAAATCCTTCGCCCCCGATTCTGTTGGCGCAGGGACGTTTCAGTGCAAAAGTCTCATGGTCTCGTGGTCGGCTCGTGGTTGGCATGCTGCGCTGCCGCATCGCGCCGTCGATCCGTGAAGAGGATCATGAAAGAGCATCACGTGCATCAGCTTCTGGCGGGTACGTTTTTTGGGCTTGTTTTTGGGTTTGGGGTCTGCAGGCTTGGGCTTGTGAGTCTGCGGGCTTGTCCCAGTGATGCTGGTGCTGGGGGTGCTGGTCTTCTGTTGTTGCCGTTGTTGAAAGTCTTAAAAGTTTGAATCTTAGAATAATAGCATCTTAAAATCCGCAAATCCAAAACATTAATTCGAACCTTAAAAGGTTAACATAGTAGAATCTTAAACTCTTCGAATCTTAAAACCTCAAAATCTTAAACGCTTAATATCTGAAAATCTAAAAAATCTGAAAACCTTAAAAATGACATACTAGAATGTTAGGATCCTAAACTCGAAAGATCTTAAAAACTCAAGATCTTAACACCTTGAACTCTTGTAACGTCAGAATCTTGAAACCAAAAAACCAAAAACCTTCAAATCAAGACATGTTCAATTCGTCTTGAAGCCTCAAAATCTCAAACTCTTAAAATGCTATGAAAAATCTAAAAATCTTAAAACCTTCAAATCTTAGAGTCCTAAAAACTGAAAGCCAACCTCCACAAAAATGGCAGCCGGAGACAAAAAGCAAGAAAGCAGCAGGCCGACAAAGCAGGCCAATGACAAGCCCTGCAAAAACAA
>CAUJNA010000306.1:131665-169165 GCA_963377175.1 Effrenium voratum | reverse complement strand
GGTGGGTGGGTTGGTTGGTTGTGTGTTTGTGTTTGTTTAATTGTTTGTTTGCTTGTTTGTTTGTTTGTTTGTTTTTGTTGTTGTTGTTGTTGTTGTGGTGATCCTCGTCGTTGTCGTTGTCGTCGTCGTTGTTGTCGTGGTAGTCGTCGTCGTTGTTGTTGCTGTTGCTGACGCACTGAAAACACGCATGGTTTACGAGGCTGAACGCTGGAAAACACAGCTTTGTGTGGCGCCCGGCCCCGCCTTCCGATGAAGCAGAGCCGAAGCAGAAATGACAGAAGCCTGCATGGCCCAGGGCTGCAGCCAGACCCTATGCTTCGCATGTTCCCGCAGCGCTGCTCGCAAAAGCGGTTCTCTGCGCGCGCGCAGAGCAGCGCTTTCGCGGAAGTGCTTCTGGCGATGCGTTTTTTGCAGCGGGTTTGCTTTCAAAGGCCTCTTAGCAAGAGCTAGTGGATATGGAGCTCGTTGTCGCGGTGCTGCCGTGGCCGCTTCCGCGCCAGCAACGTGAATACCTGAAGGCAGGCCTTCGGCCCTTCAGCCGTCCCGAATAGAAAGCACACATATGAATGGACTGGAATTATCCCAGCCTTTCCAACCCTATAACATCAACACACAATGATAAGTATTGAAGTACAGATATGAACGTAATACGCATATATGCAGAATAAGGAATATACTAGCATGTGAACATGTCTGTAGCTTATCTTAAAAAATACAACACGAAACATATGCGACATACCAATTCTTACTTCCTTAACATGTTGTCGTTTTCCAGTCACTTTGTCTGATATACTACAAGGAAAGATGTCAAGCTAAAGATGGGTCAGCTAGGTAGGCACACCAGCTGGAACGACATGTAAAATCAGATGACAGGTTAGCAGACATCAAATTATAGATTCATCTCTTGGCTTTTAACTGGATGAGATGAAAGTGGGTGGACTCTCAGGTTTTGTCCTGGATGCCAGCAGGCAC
This sequence comes from Effrenium voratum, assembly GCA_963377175.1. Taxonomy (NCBI): domain Eukaryota; class Dinophyceae; order Suessiales; family Symbiodiniaceae; genus Effrenium; species Effrenium voratum. The sequence continues at coordinate 168,193 of CAUJNA010000306.1, read as the reverse complement.
CGATGATGACAATGATGATGATGATGATGATGATGATGATGATGATGATGATGATGATGCTCATGATGATGAAGACGATGATTGATGATGATGAGGATGCTGCTGCAAATGATGATGATGGGTGCTGCTGATGATGGTGATGATGAAGAACAAGAAGATGATGCTGACTGGATGATGATGGATGATGGTATTGGATGATGATGAAGATGATGATGATGATGCAGACGGTGATGAGGACTATCATCATAGCATCCCCTGCATCCCCAGCGATGTCTACCGTCACGATTGAAACGTATGTAGCTGGAGAAGACATATTCACGTCATCACAACTATCATCGTGGAACCCTCTGCATCCCCAGCTGCCTGGATAACTATCATTGTAGCCCTTGCATTGCAAGTGGGGCCTATCGCACCTTTTGATGTCAACATATAAGAATGGCCCGCAGAATAAGGGTGATGATCATGATGATGATGATGATGATCATGATGATGAAGCTGGTGAGGATGATGATGATGATGATGATGATGATGATGATGATGATGATGATGATGATGATGATGATGATGATTAATATGATGATGATTAATATGATGATGATTGATATGATGATGATGACGGGTGATTCTGGGTGATGATGCATGATGATGATGATAATGATCATGATGATGAGGATGGTGGTGGTGATGAGGATGGTGGTGGTGATGATGATGATGGTGGTGATGATGATGACGATGACGATGACGAAAATGATGATGTTGATGATGATGTCGATGATATCATTCGGACCCCAGCTGACATGTGTTTGTTAAGCAAGCTGAGGACCACGATGATGACGAGGATGACGTAAAGTCCATGACCATGATGACGATGATCACCCTGATAAGGATGATGATGAATGGCCATGATGGTGATGGACGACCATCATGATGGTGATGATGATGATGACGCCCTTCCCATGCGCCTCGCCCTTGCAGAGAAGGTGCCCACTCCGTGCTACGCGTGCATAAAGTCAAACCCTTTTTTCAAAGACTTTGCTGGTGTGTAAAAGCAAAATCAAATTTGGAGGGTTACCAAGAACCCCTCCCCACAAACAAAAATGGCTTGTCACTCTGCGTGAAGGGCCTTGAATTGCGACACATCGCCAATGAAGGTTCCTTTCTTGGGGAACCCTCAGTTGCGCCCAGAATCATGTTTGCCAAGGGGGGGCACAGGTAGGCGCCTGTGACACAGTGAATACATTAAAAAGGATCCTGCAACGAAACGCCATTATTTCTTTCTTGATGGCATTGGTGGACTCGCTGAGTCCGTTGAGAATTGCACTGCCTCCCATTGCCCCAATTGCGGCTGAGTTCGACGATGCCATTCGTACCATTGCCCACCACTTTCGCTTTCGTAGGAGTGGGAACGGCGTGGGCTTGCATACCTTGTTGTTGTGGCCTTATACACGGTTGCGCCGCTGAAAATTGGGCAACCGTTCCACCCGACTTGAGGGGTGGTCAGTAGATGGTTAGCTGAGTTGATGGGTGGCACTTACTTGCTGCGGTGCGACAGCCGGGTGGGCATTTGACTGAGATGATGGTTGATGCTTTGATGATGGTGGTGATGAGGATGATGAGAAGGTGATGGTGGTGGTTATTGTGATCGTGGTGATGGTGATAGTGATCGTGTGATGATGATATTGATGACGATGATGATGACGATGAGGATGGTGGTGGTGATGATGATGGCGATGACGATGATGATTATGATGGCGATGGCGATGGCGATGGCGATGGCGATGATGATGGCGATGATGATGATGATGATGATGATGATGATGATGATGATGATGATGATGATGATGATGATGGTGGTGATGATGATGATGATGATGATGAGGATGGTGGTGGTGATGAGGATGGTGGTGGTGATGAGGATGGTGGTGGTGATGATGATGATGATGGTGGTGATGATGATGATGACGATGACGATGACGACAACGACGACGACGACGACGAGGATGATGATGATGATGATGATGATGATGATGATGATGATGATGATGATGATGATGATGATGACATCACTATGATGTTATGATGGTAGCAATCACCACCATTATCATCACCATCATGAACGTCATCGTGTTTGAAGAACAAACCGTTGTGTTAGGCGGCATCAGCTAGTGTGAGAATGACTGGTTCCCAGGAGATGAGTACGGCGCTTGGCCCAGTTGCACCATCTTTCCCCTTCGGTGGGTTTCCCCTTTGAAAACGATGAAGCAAGGGCAAGGTACGGGTTTGGCTTGTTGGGGTGTTGGAATGTTCAAGCCCCTTCGTGAAACCTGTGTTTTGAGGAAGTTTGGCCGCTTCACGGGGCTCCTCTTCCCAAACTCAAGTAAGCGAGGGGCTTTGGGGTCTCTCGGGGTGCGTTCGCCGGCGCCTTCCGTCAAAGGCCGGCAATTGGTTGACTCGGTGTCGCCGGGCCACCCAGGGCCCGCAGCACTGTGTAGGGGGCGTGGGATCTCCTCCCTATAAATCAACCATAGAAGCTCCTATTTTTACCATGCGACCACGATCTAGCACCTGAGCTAGCTGCTTTGTTACTTAGGATTCAAGGCGAAAGGAGCTTTACAAGTCAATTGTAGCACATAGGGCTTAAGTTTCACTTGCGAGACTGGGTTGCCAACAAAAGAATGGGTGTGTATATATATATATATGTATATGTATATATATATATATACATATCCCAATCAATGGGGTGCTCATTCTTGTTGGGTCATCAATCCGGGACCGGCGCCTTCCTGTAATTTTTGTTTGTGGGCACGTATTTGAACAGGGGTAATATTGTACGTGGACCATATGTTAAGCATAGTTTTACTATGAGGTTTATTGCAGCAGTAAAATCAATTATTCTATGCATGAATTTGGAGAGACCATTACTTCTGTCTCAGATGGAGCCCGGTGCCAGACAAAGTTGGATGCGCAAATGGTTGAATGACCGTCTGCGGCAAGGATGCGTAGGTGAGGTTTTTTGCTCAAGCTGGTGGAGTTGCCTCGGCTCCAATGCCTCAGAAGGGATCACTGGACGATTTGTCGTCTACTCCCCCAACTCCCAAGAAAGAAGTCTTTCAAAAGAAGAGTCCTCTACTAGGAGTGCATTGCGGAGGAGAGTCGGGTCCTTCAATCAACATAGGAGTACGGTTGATTCCCAAATGTTGTAATTAAACCAGCCGAAAAACCATCACAGGGACTTCCTTGATCCCTCCTTGCAATTTAGGGGCTGTGCTGGGCGGAAAAGCGCTTTGGCGCCAGGTGCAAGCAAATGCTTGGGTGTTGCTTTTGCCAATCAACGGGGGCTGTCTCAAAACGGAGCCGCAAACAAGGCTTTGGCTTGCCTTGGGTTTCCCGTTCCAACAGGCTGGAGAATGGGATTGGGGGGGTCCCATATTTTCCAACGGGTTATTGGGTGCCGCGGGGAATCATTGAAACACCCACCAAGAAAGAAGGGTCGGGTGTCATCATGGGGCATCATGAAAACTCGAAAACTGGGGGGTTAGGGGGGGGGGGGTGGCGGGGGAGTCTGCCTGGCGCTTCCCAGGCCCGGGGCAGCAACTGCCGAGATGTTGCCGGAGACGGCGCTGAGGAACTTCAGCCATCTTGAGGTGTACTCCAGGCCGCGCCGATCGATTTGGGTCTTTCAGGGTAAGCCCTGTTTTGGGGTCTGAAGGGAGAAGGAAGGGAAAGCGCAATTTTGACCGTCCCCTATGTCTAACACACTGTGAAGACACACATTTTGCAGAGCTGAGTCACAGGTCTGTGGATGCACAAAAAACATCACAGTCAACCCAAAAAAGAGGTGCCAGCAGGTTGAAGGGTAGGAACTAAGAAAGGCCTGTCAAAGTGGCAAAGTCATTGGGAGTGAAGCCGTATGCCTTTTCCAAGTGGTTTCATTTGTTTGGCAAACTTGTTCCGGTGCTGGGTTTTGGAAGTTCAATTTCAAGGGCGCACTGTTTGGTTCCTCCATGACTTTGGGGACCATTCACAGGTTTCAAGGAGACTGTTGCGTAAATTGCTGATCCACAAAAGGGGGCGGGGGTGAGGATCAATTCAAAGGAAAAGCCCTTGGGTATTTGGAGAAGGGAATCTCAACATCTACGACTATTTGTATAGTGTCGCGGGAAATCGATTTGGTAAAGAAACAAACAACCCTCTCCAAGGCACCTCCCCAAGGGACTCATCCCCGCAATCCCCCTTGCAAGACCTCACCTGAGGGCCTTGCGGTTCCATGTGGGCCCGGGATCCCTTTGAACATTTTGGTCAGGTCCAGCCTCTTCGAGCAGAGCACTGCAGCAGCGCTGGAGATCCAGGAGCCCCCGCGCACATGTGGCAGAGTTGCTCCAGCGAGGTTTGGCAAATTTTCTGCATAGAGCTTGCGCTCGCCAAGGCTTTGCGCAAAGGTGCCCGACACATTTCTCCAGACATTCAAGGCTTTCTTTTTGTTGCTCCGGCCACTGAGCTTCGCAGTACGTGCCCACAGGTTCTCTCAAACACGGAACCTCCCAATGCGTATAGTGCAGGTTTTTGAAGCGTAGAGAAAAAAAACAAACATTTGTTTTGCAGCAAAGGCAAGAACGCACTGCAGAAATGCCGGTTTTGCGACTACTGTGCTTTTGAGCCCAACGACCCTATTCGAGACGCAAGACATCCCCTACAGAACATTCGGCTGGTCTGGCAGCCAAACCTCATTTGGTCCAGGATGACCTCACTCGTGGTGCCAGTTGTGCCAAGGTGGGCGGCGTCTCAGGATCCTTCTTCTGTAAATACAAAATTAGGATTGGCATCCTTTGGCTTCTTGATGAATCGTGCCAGGGCTCCGTACAGGAGATCAACCTTGGGTCGTAACTTCAGATTGTACAGGAACACTCCTTTGGCCGGTAGAAACTTGGTTTACTTGCCTGGCCCCGTTCAGCTGCCGTTTTCCACTTGTGCCAGGGGTGGGGAGGGGCAGCACTGTTGTTCTTCCTTTGGAGGGCTGTACTTGCTCAACAGGGTAACCTAAAAAGATGAGCTACAAAAAGAAAGGTACCTTGCTCAATGCTGGTTCCCTATGGTTGCACTTTCTCTGGTAGGTTGTCTTTTTGGTCTACCTCCAGTTTTGCAGTTTGATGCCTGCAAGCCTCTCTGCGCTGACGATTCGTGACCTTATCAGCGTGCCACTGTCCGTGATGCGCGATGCCAAAGGCCATGAAGTTTAGGCATCCCTCAGAGGCCGCTCACAAGCGCTTAAATGTTGACCCAGGGTTACTTGATGCGATGAAGGATCTGACGTGGGGACACCCTGCTACCGCCCCCCCACCCCACCCCCCCCCACCCCACCCCCCCCACCCCATTTCCCTGCAGAGGATCCTCGGGATCCAATGGGTAGGTGGTTTCCGAAGCGAAAGATGGTGAAACGAAACACCATGTACATACCGCAGTTGTTGTTTGTTGTCAAGAAACACATGCAAACGAAAGTCGGAATTCAGAAAGCACCCACTTTTGTTTGGTGGTGTCCCCTTTCGCAGTAGCTCCTTTTTTAGGAGGTTCTACATGGACACCCAAAGCCTCCTATTTCTTGATCATAGGATCCGCATCGTTCCTTGGCAGAAAATGGGAATCGCAGGACACGAACGCGAGTGCCTCTGCCCTGGAGTTCGTAGATCAGGAGTGAGAGATGCAAGGATCGTTCTTTGCAAATGGAATCGGACCGAGCCATTTGGAATTGCGCTGATTGCCAATGGGTCCAGCGAAAGGGAGACATGCTCATCCAGCCCCCCACTCCACCTTGGACCCACGATATAGAAAGGTTTGATTTGTTTAAAGGACAATTGGAGGGTGCATAATTTGTATGGACCAGAGAGTTCTCTTCGCGACTTCCCTTGTGCAAAAAGGTTTGGGTAGAATCCTCTTTAGAAGCCTTTGGAGAAGCCGGGTGAGCAGCAGACATTATTAATGACGTGCTACTTGAATGGGTTGTGGCTTCCTTGGTATGCGGATGGACTGTCAAAAACGGCTTTTGAAGCGAACGGCTGTTGGCCAACCCGCCCCGGGGTAACGCGACAGGACTTGGACGCCCTTGAGGTCGGAGGGAATCTCAGCTGGGGCCCAAGTGACACCAATCCCTGCGAACGGGCCCCCCAATCGGAACTCAGAGCGCCTATTGCTTAACTCCAATAAGGCTATTGAGGTCCTTCATGGGCCCTTGCTGGGAGTTTCTACTGTGGGGCCGTTGACAATCCCAGGACCAACCCTTTCTGGCCAAGGAACAGGGAGGACAAGCTGATGAGATCATGTATGAATCATGGAAGACTGTTGAAGACCCCCAGCCACCAACTGGTGAAACGGTATGAATTGGCCATGGAATTGACCTGCCCAGATAGCCAGGTGCTTTTTAGACACTTTTCCCAAAAAACGGTCACAATTACTGTGCGTCCTGTTGGCGTCATACACAATAGGAGCTTTCTTGGTTTGCCTGGGAATTATGCCAACCAAACCAGGCGTCTTCTTTTAGCATGGCCGCTGGGCAATTCCATCCGGGTGCCAGCCATGTCCATCAAGGTACCTTTCACTGGGTGTGATCGCAGCTGGTCGCGCCATTGGCAATTTTCTCGGAACATGTCGTCCGTTTAGGGTGCAAAAAGATCTGAGAGGTGTGAGCTGAGGCTTGAGACGAATCTCCAAACTCCGGGTCCAGTGGTCCTTTCGGAAACCATCGCCTTCCTCTTCACGTGCGATGTCCACACGCCTACAAGAAAGGAACAGTTCAACGCAAAACTGCACAGGAGGCTCGGGTTTCCCGCAATGCACACTCGTCTCTTCGGCCAAAGGGTTCCACTTGCGCTTTGTCTCATAGATTCCGTGGTGCAGCCTTGGTTGAGACGTAGCTGCAAGCATGAACATCCACCGGGTCGATGATTTTGTTATGTTGCCCCCAAAGTGATCCGGATTATCAACCAGTATTGAGGGGTCTTACTTTAGACATCACCTTTCGGGAAGGGCAATTTCAAGTGAGCGAGCTCCTTTTGGTGGTGATGTTTGTAGGGTGATCATCAGGCAACTAGTGCGAAATCTCCCACGATATTTATGGGAGTTAGTTAATTTTCAGGACAGTGAAGAAATTGCAGTGCCGATTTTGGTTTCCAGGCTGGCTCCCGCCAGTCGATGCTTCCCAGCTGGCAGGCGGGTGGTTGGGTGGGCAGATGCCCAGCAAAGTAGACCGGTGCTTAGGTTTTTGGTATGTGTACTGCCTCCTTGTTCACTCGGGGCTCACATCGTAGCTTAAACAAATGGGTGTTTGGACTAGGGGGTAGTAGAAAAGCAACACTACTTGTCTACTGTTTGGCCTTCAGAGGTGGGTGGGAAACAACTAAGTCCAAATGAAAGTCTAGCAACCGCATGCTGTCAACCCGCCCAACCGCACCCTGCTGGATGCCGGATGTCAGCCCTTTGCTCGCCTAAATCAACCCCAAACCACTCCAAGACCCACCCTCATGAAGATCTAAGCCAGCCTAACCCCCCCCCCCAAACTTCAACCAGCCCCAAGCAACTCCCAACAACTGCCTCCCAATCAGAGCCAACAGGCGACTCTAGGTCCAAGTGAGGCTTGTGAGGCTGGGGATGTTGCCAGCCCTGTGGAAAATCAGTCCTAGGGAAACAACACCTCTACCGTGAATTTTTACACCACCTTCGACTCACTATTTGTTTCTGCGGATTTTCTTTGGGGGGTTGGGGTCATGTATTCTGAGAGGATGTTCGAAGTCAGCAAACAATGCAGGTTGGCCGAGCCCAAGTGAAGCTGCACGTGTAGCTGTCATGCCAAGAGTCCCAAGAGTCCCTGTTTGTTGTTGCCGCATGCGCATTGTGTTGGAGCTGGCATCTCTGATTTCGCTGCACCGTACATGTTGGACCTTCAGTGTGAGGGGCCCGGAGTCCGACCCGACGGATAAGTGTCCCAATTGGGGCCAAGGCCTTTGGTACCTTGGACGCCCGCAGTCGACGTATTTCGCGCAGGTTATTCCGTGTACCTGGCAGGCGGGCCGGGTTAGGACCCCTGACAGAATGAAGTGGCCACGTACGCCAGGCTGGTGAGTAACCTGGGTTACCTCAAGGAAAGTTACTATGGACCAGGGTCACACACCCACGCCACTTGAGGCATCCATTCAGAGTGGGAGGGATGGCCTGTGGGCTGGATGGGGACGAAGACCGGTTGTCTCGCAAACATACCAGAGAGACGGTCCTCTGGGCTCCGTGAATGCTTGAATGTTGTTTTAAGTGAAGCTGGATGATACTTTTTCAATGTGCTTCTTTCTTTGGCTCATTGCCTCACGCAGCCAGGTGGTTTCCGACGAAGTGGCTTGCTACTCAACCAGCCTACAGTTTTCAAGGCTGACTTGTGGAAAAGTGGGCTAAGCATGAGTGCAGGGCGTCCACACTTTACAGCATCCTAAATCAGCACCCTTTGTGGTTGCTTCGTTAAGGCAAACAAAATGGGCAAATTGCATCATGTCGTCACAAACGTGCTTTGTGACCTTGAGAGTTAGTGGCATAGGGACCCCACGTGCTCAATTGGTGCATGTTGATTAAAACTTGGCTTGTGTAATACCCGCCCCCCCCCCCCCCAACAGGAGTACGGTTGTTGCTCAAACAGTCACATCTTTGCAGTAAACATGCAGCAGAATGCACTGTTAACCTTCGGAACATGTTGCTAAACAAATGCACACTGTTGGAGACCGAACTTCTGACATGCATTCGCAATTTAGGACGTGCCAGCACATCCTGGATTGATTTGAAGAATCCAGAAGGCAGACAAGGAGTGCACTTTCCAAGATCAATTTGTGTGATGTTCACTGCCGGCATTTTGCCAGGGGGACAACATGTTTTTGAACGCTTCACAGTTTTGTTTGGGTCCATTTCCAAAAATCAAGTTTGGGAGATCTTCAATCTTCAATGCAGGTGGGGAAACCTTCAACAAGTGTAGAAAAAGCTGTCAAGCTTTTAGCCTTTGGGGATGCAGGATTGAGCATGTTCAAAATATTTACGGCGGACACTTGAATTGTCGATCTTCGATCCAGGCAACACGGCCAAACCACCACTGCATTTTACAGCATTTTCGCCAGATTTATGCTTGACCATGTTCTAGAAAGCCCTTTGCTGTAAATGGCTTGGCTCAGTTCTTGTTTGGTTAAAACCGCATGGAGGTGCATACGGACAATAACCCTTATTCCAGTGGCTATGACAATATTTGTGTTCACAGGTTGTTGCTTTTTGAAATGCAAACAAATCTGCAAACAGTTAAAGTTGAGCTTGGTTTGAACTCGAAAGTAATATAATTTGGATATCCTTCCTTCTGTTGATTTGCAACAGTTGTTCTTGACAATGATGGAATCGAATTAGACACGCAACGCGCAACTGGAACAGTTTTTTTTGGATTTAAACAGATTCGAATTTATAGGGAAGTACGCACATAAAATTGAAATAACATGCACATGCCACCGCAAGGACATCAAGCAGTTTCATTTTTGATTTGATGTCAGTTGCAAGTAGGAACGAGTTTCTTTCCCTCAAGTTGATGATTTAGCTAAATTCCCTGCCAAACGAACAGAGCACAACGAAATGGCAAAGCTGCTACAGGCACGTTGAAGCTGCCAAAACATGCGTCCGGTACTGGTTTTGTGCTGAAAGTTGCGCTTTTTGAGCTGCAGCTGCCAAAGTGCACTGCGCGCACGCCAATGTGGCTTTCAAGCTGCCAGGAACTCCTTTCCAACGTGGATCTTAACTTCTGCTTGGTTGGCATGTACATGGAGTTGCGCATCCCGCAGTGTATCAAGGAATTTGCCACCCCCAGTTTGGCCAGAAATCTGAGTACTTCAAGGGGGGGCGGTATATATGCATACATAATAAACAAATAAATAAATGTATATGTATCTCTATATATATATATACATATATATATATATATACAGATATGCACATTTGCACATACTGACGCACATGTGTATGGGTGCAGGGGGCGGGGTGAATGTCACCCATCCTTCGCGCGACGATTTCTTTTCGCGGGCCGAAGCTCGAAGGCAGGAGTTGTTTCATGCTCCGGGGCCCGAAGAACACGTGGGCTGGCTTGGGCTGAGCTGAACCTCATTTGGCCTTGTTTGGTTTGGCGCAGGTTGGGCGAGCTGTGATTCTTATCGTCCTGAGTTGCCGGTAATCAGGATGAGCTGGAAAATCTGTGATTTTTCACTCGTCTTGATTTGCCAAGAAAACAATGCGGGTTGGACCTGGCTCTGCCTTAGTTGTTCAGGTCGCCTGTACGTTTGTTGGGTTCCCCACAATAGTCCACTGGGAAACTGACTAAAGGCAGGTTGTCTCGCCCTTCGTTCCCTCCAGCCAGTTCTCACGACATGTTGGCCTCTGTAGTATGATGTCAGTTGACCAGTCACTTGCCTTGGAAGGCCAGATTTTCCAGCGAATTGCCAAGAAGCAGCAGAGCAGCGGTTTGGCTTAGGTGCACCCTGCAACTAGCAAGGTTGAACAGGAGCATCGGGGTCGTGTTGAACTGCTGAAGTATTTGGCGACCTGCCCGACATGTTGACCCTGGAGGTAGTTCGACTGGCGGACTAACAACAAGAAAGCAGGATTGTAATCAGTCAATCGAAGGGCAGGGCCCCGCAACCCTGTCAGGTACGCACTTGGCGGAGGAGCCGCCAGGCGGGCTCTCGAGTTGGAGGGCCTGTCACTTGAATCCCATTTCTAAGGGGGACCTTACTTGAACGAAGCCAGGGGGGGAGGGGCGGACCTTGTGGAATGAAACAAGGATAGCATGGAATATGCCAACCAACTAAAAGCGGATGTTTGGAGTGTTACGCATCTGCCCCAAACATGTTTGCAAGAGCAATGAACTTTCATGGTGAATTGTAGCGAGACAATGCTTGGGGGACACGAATTGAGGAGTTTTGTTGCTTTTGAAGCTGTCACTCAACGGGATCACAGGAACACCCGAACTTCGAACTTGTTTGGAGCAAACAACATCGATCGTGATTTCGGTAGTTGAAAGCAACCGGGCTTGGGCAAAGATTGCTTAAACAACCAGCCCCTGGCCCCCCTTAAATGGGAATCAAAAGCAGGCCAGGAACCAACAAATGGGGAGGAGTCTTCTGGGCCAGGCGGGAGCGGCGCAGTCATTGTGAGGCTTCCTTAGCAAAGCGGATGCGGGATGTCAAGAGAAGACTCCGGGCAATTCAACGGACCAATCTTGCGGAATCCCTTAAAACAGGGCGTGACATGCGCCTGCACGGGCGGTACAAATCACAATGTCCCCCAAAGCGCCCCCAAACCATAAACGGCTTATGCCAAGCTTTTGGGCAGAACATTTGAATGTCCTTCTCTTGTTCTGCGCGGCCAACTAATCTGGGTCTTTGTTTTTGGGAGGGTGCCGAGGGTCGGGTTGGACGGTAGGTGTGAGTGTTGATGTTTGTGTAGACCAGGCTTTCCTCACTTCCCCAAACATCACCCGGCAAGAATTATATAAGCTCGCTCTGAATTTGTCCAAAGGTAGTAAATAGGGACAGGTTGCGTTTTGTTTGCCTGGGCCTGGCTAAGAGAGGAAGAGCCATTAGTTATACAGGGAGAAAGGGTACACCCAGGAAGTCGGCGGCCAAACCCTTTTTGTGCTTTCCTTTTGCTCTGCCCGATGCGCAGCCACTCTGGATCATTTTTTGTTTCGTGTCAGAAACCACACCGGCGTGGCGCGAGGCAATGTTCTTCAGATTCTCAGCTGAATGCCGAGCCTTTGAACCTTTCGTTTTTTTGGCATGCCAGGAGGCGAACTCAAACCAAACCGAAATGCCCTCGTGCTTTTCTTTGGTGTGAGAACAGCTGAGGGCCTACCAGCCAACCGGGTCCACATATGCACCATCCTTCCTTTCTTTTTTCCTTGCTTTTAACAGGAATGGTCATGGCAGGGTAAATAATTCTTTTTGGCTTGGTAGCACCTCAAGCAAGCCGAAGCTTTTGGGTCCTTGTATTTGACCGGGGGGGCGGGGGAACGACGGGCTGGTTTTGTCCAGCTCATTCCTAACAACACCCCGGCCGCAGACGTCAACCCCTGTGCGCGCGTGTTAATGAAGCCCCCTTTGGAAACAGGTTTCAGCTCTTTTTTCTACCGAAGAGAGTATAGCCGCGAGGGTGCATGCCACCAACCCAAACCTCTGCTGCTAACGAAGTGAGGGCAGTACAAGCAGGGCATTACAGGTGCGGAAAGCCAACGCTGTCCTTGGTGATTCTGCAACACATTTCCCCTGAAACGCATATCACAACGGCTCGGCAATGCGCAAACTCTTTCCCACACGCGAGTGCTTGCGGACGCCTGCGTTCAAAGCTTACGAAGACACCGGCACGTCGCGCAATCACATCCTGACCTGCAGACCGTGAACCCTTTGCTACGCATTCGGGGGTGGTCGCCTTGAATTGTCTTGCTTGGCAGGTGGAGTATTTTCGCGCTTGGCGCAGCTCTGTGTACTTCGGAGCTTGGCGCGCAGATTTCGTGGCAGGCGCACAAATTTTCGGAATTTTCGTGGCAGATTGACAACAGATATGAGGCACAATGAGAAGAAACATGACCAGATTTGTGACGAGTGTCGAAAGACGTGACAGCAGATGTGCCGAGATATGCGGAGGGTTCTACGACGGTTTGTGACTAAGGCGAAGCTTAAGCTCCGCTAAGTTTTGGGGCCTAAAAGGGATCTTCGCTAAACGCCCGCCGCAACTTTGAGGATACTACTTGACCTTCATCGACGAGACCTGTGCTCCAGAGTCCGGAGCGAGGCGCCGAGCACAAAGCGCGCCGCTGGCCCGGACCTTCCGCGACCTTCTGCCGGCGGCTTTCAATGAGGAGGAGGAGACGGACAGCATCCTGCCATCTCAGAACAGATGGGCCTGTGCTTTTGATACTGCTAAAAAGGGAGACCAAAAAGGAAGACAGTCTGGGGGTTTTCCAGAAACACACCCATGTCTCCTTTCTGCGAACATGATTTGTCACGACTCCCCGACTAAAAGGATGTGTTTATTGGGTTGTGGTCAAGGCGCTTGGCTTTACAAGGGTTGGGACGCAGGTTCCTCTATATTTGGGTTCCTGTTTCATGGCGAATTAATTGCAAATTTGCCCAGCTCGCTGGATGCTTTTATGTTAAAGACATTTGTTGAGCATTGTAGCCGTTTGTTGCCACCTATTGTGCAGCGAACCTTCTCAAAAGCGATGAAAAAGTCAGGAGGATTGCACACTGGTATGATAGAGGTGCGGGTTTTCCACACGCTCAGGCTCAGGGGCAGCTGGCACATAGCTGCGGATGAGGGTTGGCAGCCGTTTTCTGTGAAATTAAAAGAGACCTATTCAATGTGACGCAAGACAGCCATGTCGAGCAGCGCGCCCGTGCGGCAGGGGAATAGACATGTTAAAAAACTTGCAACGCGGGTCTCAACGCTTTCAAGCCTCCCTCCTGCCCGAAGATATTTGCCAGAATAGTTCGCTACCAACCTCCAGGCTGGTGTCGATGGAGAGGTGAAGATTCCGATTTCTGTGAAGTCGATCAGCGCGCAGAGAGTCACCGTGTCAGACTTCTTCTTTAGGCGCATCGACGACTGAGACCCGAAGAAGGACTCAGCTTTGAATCGGGCAAGCCTTCAACCTGGACAAGGCCTACGAGTGGCTGAAGTCTGTGTCCCCTATATATCGGGTGCAGCAGCGCCAAAGGACGCAGCGCGGGCATCAACCCAGATGCCTCAACGCTCAACACCTTGATGTGTGGCAAGACAAAGTGACAACGTGTGCCACTAGAACATCCACGTCCTGCAGTGCTTCTCAGCACGTTTGTCCGTCACAGGCGACGCTCACCCTTCTAGGAGCGTGGCTTGTGCAGGGCGCGCCGTAAAGTATGCTAGCTGCTGACCCAGGTTTTGCAGAGTTCACGTAAAGTGGGGATCTTTGATGTCAACCTGAAGTGCGCTCATGAGCTCAGAATCTCGGGAAGGTGGCGAAGCCCAAAACAATCGGATAACTTGAGCTGTCAAAGACGAAGCCCGCGAATTCCTGTTAAGCGCCTGTTGCCAAAACCAAGAAGCTTGAACTGTCTGCTAGCTGCAGACTTGCAGGCAACCAGGTTGCGCAGAGCGTGCAGGCGCCCACCAGCCACCAGCGACGCGGCGCTGGAAGCCTTGCGCGCTGGCGCAGCTGCGCGCCACAAACGGACAAATTCCCGCAGCCGGCTGCTTTGGTCTGGGAATCTGACGGTGGCGGCTGAATGCGTCCAGGAAGAGGCTAGCAGCGGACTTATGCAAGTCGGAAGGCTGTTTGCCGCCGCACGTTGCCAGCGACAACTATGTTGGCGGCGAAGGCGCTGATTCAAGAAGCGCTGGTGTTTAGGGGGGTTGAGCCAAGAGCATGAGCAGGGCCCGAGCCTGTGGGGCCAGGCGGCGCGATGATTTTCAAGGACGCAGCTTTTTTGGCGAGGCGAGTCTGGTTGTCTGGGCAAAGGGAGGGCCACGTGGTTGACCACGAGGGGTCAGGACCAGCTGAAGGCGCTGAAGCTGGTCATGTTGCAGGACAATGCAGCCGCGGGACGCTGCTTGTTGTGGAGGACAAGGCCGCTCAAGATTAGAGCACAACGCTCTGAGCATGGTTTCTGGTAGGAATGAAGGGCACCGTGATCCGGGAGAGGGAGGAGGACCTCATAGAGTGGACTGGCTACAGTATCTTCAAGAAGACGGAAGTGCCGGAGGCCGCGTCCCAGCGACCACTTCGCATCTATCGCCCTGCGTCACATAGATGTCGCTTGACGAACTACTTGCAAACAAGTGTCGTGGACGCGCTTCCCGCCGCGGGCGAGCTCAAGAAAGGACAGATAGATAGCTAGACGGATAGGAAGATAGATAGACAGATAAGTAGATAGACAGGCGATAGTGGCCGGTTCTCCAGATATACATAAGAGACAGTAGACAGACAGGTGAACAGCGAAGCAAGTTCAAGGAATAGACAAACAAACCAAAAAAGTAGGAACATAGAGAGAGAGAGAGAGAGCTAGAGAGATGGCGAGGTAGAGAGAGATAGACAGATAGAGAGATAGATAGCGAGATGCAGAAAGATTTGAGGGATAGAGAGGTTGCAAGATAGAGAGCTAAAGAAATAGAGAGAGAGAGAGAGAGAGGGATAGAGAGATAGAGAAAGCGAAAATGGAGAGAGATGGAGAGAGATGGAGAGAGATGGAGAGAGATGGAGAGAGATGGATAGATAGATAAGTAGATAGATGGATAGATAAGCAGACAGATTGAGAAGACAAGAGAAAGGCAAAGGGAAAGAGCGCAGAAGGCGAAAGAGAACGATGAAGAGAAAAGGAAAGAAAGAAGACAGGAGAAGGAGACAGGGAAAAAATGGAAAAAGGAAAGAGAAGGGAAAGCAAAAGAAGAAATAAAGATAAAAGGAAAGACAGAGAAGAACAAGAGAGAGGAAAAAGGAGAAAAGGAAACAGAAGGGAAAGCAAACGAGGAAGATGAAGAAAGAACAAGAGAAGGAGAAAGAGAAAGGGGCAAGGAAAGAGAAGGGAAGGTAAAAGAGAAAGATAAAGAAGAGAAAGAGACGGACAAAGACAAGAGAAACATATCGACAATGAGAAAGAGAAAGACAGAAGCGCGAGAGAGAGAGAGAGGTGTCAAACTACATGGTGCGCGGCTTGTAGATGGCCGTGGTGTTTTCAACCAACGACACGACCCCGGCCCTCCGCCAACGCTCCGCGCCTGCCTGTGTTTTGACCGCAAGCTGCGCGAAGGTGTTTGAAAGAGCTTGACCGAGGGGTTGGAAAAACTACTGTAATAATTCAGGATTCAGTCACCCAACAATAGGCCAGAAGATGTTTGTGTTGTTGAAGCAGAGGTGTTGCAAGCATCGCCGCTATCTTGCATCAAACAGATACAAACAAAGAGTGGGTGGCTCAAAACAGCTTCTGGAGCTGCAGCAAAAGCTGTTCAGGCGTCTTCGGATACATGAATTGGTTGACCAGAGCTCTCAGATCATCATGTTCTCTGGACAATTCCCATGGCCAACTTTCCGGGGACCTGCGCGTTGGACTGCGGCAAGCGCTTGCACATGCACACAGAAAGCTTTCGGCATTGGGTTGCCAGCTTTGTGAATCTTGATCTTCAGGGCCTTGATCTGCGCGGCAAAGCGTTTGCACTGATGAGCCACAAAGAAACTTTCCTAGGCTGCTGCCGTCAACCTCCACGTTCTTGGAAACCACCACCTTCTGCCGCCATGCTTTGCCAGCCTCCGCCTCCGTCTGCCGCAAGCAAGCAATGAAACCTGGCCTGTGTTCTTCCCACCCGTGGCCTGGATGGTGTCCTGGTAATCTCGGATGTGACAACAGCTTGACCCCGAGGAATGGCATTGACGTGGAGGGGTTCGAGAACCTGCCGCTTGATCTGCGCAGCTAGAAAGAAACAGGCATGCCGTGACACTGTCGACACCGCCGCTATCACTTGCCCCCCCCAAAAAAAAACGACCTCCCCCCCCCTCTCCAAGTCATGCCGACGTCCGCTGCAAGAACAAAAATCGATAAAAATAGGTGTTCGTTACACGGCCATCTACGAGCCGCGTTCCAACTACATGCTTCACTTCCTGCATTTGTGTTGCATGTATGTTCACTACTGCAGGCCTTGAGCTCACTACATCGCATGAGTCAAAAGGTTGGCAGCTGCAGACTACATTGGTTGACTGTTTGTTTGAACACTACAGCACTTGCACTTGTAAGTAAAAGTAGCAACCAATTTTAACGTGGTAGCGGAGCTGAGATCCTAAGCATAGGGGAGCTCCAGTAAGAGTACTACAACCGCAGCAACAGCAGTCACATGTTAAACTACTACGACATGTCAGGAGAAGCAGCATCAGCCTCAGCACAACAAACTACAGGAGCAGAGAACGGGCCAGCAGACACAGTAGGAGCCACGGCTACGGGAGCAGGAACAGAACAAGACAACGACGTTCAGAGACTACATAGATACAAACTGCCACCACCCTTGTTCACTGGTGACTGCTCCCAGTATGAAGAATGGCTGTTCAATCTACAAGCATACCTCGGCCTCATAGAGCGAGGCTTCGACCTGGTGCTACAGCTAGCGCAAGTGGCTACACGACAGACTGAGGACACAGACATCAGAACACACATACTCGACCCTACACAAGCAAGCAAAGCAGTAGACCTCTCCAGAGATCTACACTACATCCTCATCAACATCTGTCAGGGAGCAGCAGCTACAGCAGTAAGGCAAAACCGCTACAACGCAAACGGATGTGAAACATTGCGACTCCTACACAACAGGTTCAGCCTACCAGTAGGAACAAGAAGGAGCACTGCAGCAACATCTCCAACTGCGAGCTGGACAGATCACGAACTACATCGAGATCAGAGCAGTCATCTTGGACACTACAAGACGATTTCAGCCTTCTGGAGATCGACTTCAGCAGCTGCACCAATGGATGTTGACAACATATGGAGGAAAGGAAGAAACTACAAAGGCAAAGGAAAATGCAAAGGCAACTACAAAGGAAGCAAAAGCAGAGGCAAGTACAGGACTACAAAGGATTCGACAAAGGCAAGAAAGGAAACTACAACAAAGGAGGATACAACAAGAGCAAAGGAAAAGGCTACTCAGGATCCAAAGGATATGGATCAAGCAAAGGCTACAAAGGCCAAGGAAACTACAGCAAATCAAAAGGAAAAGGAAACAACAACTACACAACATGTCTTCGATGTGGCAAGCCTGGCCACTGGGCACAAGACTGCAGAGTGCCAGTATGGCACATAGGAGAAGGAGAAGAACTACACCCACTAGAACAAGAACAAGCAAATCATAACAACAATGAAGAACTACCTCAGGATGTGAACGACACCTGGGACTGGTACTACGAAGGAGAAGAAGGACAAAACGAGGTAAACTACATGGAGGAGAACTGGAACGACTACGACTATGACAACAGCTGGGGTTGGAATGACAACAGCTATGAGGACACAGCAAACTACATTGGAGGAATCAACGAGTCACACCTCACCGTTGGACACATCAGACAAGCAAAGTCACGACTACACAAGCACAAATCCAAATCACTACTTGGCAAGAAAACAACACACACAACATCATGGAACGACCACAGCAAGAGCTTTCAACAATTCCTACAAGAAGACACCACACAGCTACACTTCGACATAGCAGCAGCAACACAACAGCAAAGGAGCAAGAAGATTGAGGACACTATCACACACTACATCATGTACTCCAACTTCAAGTCATACAACCACCTGTTGATCGACTCAGGAGCATCTACACATGTTTGTCCGAAGGACTACGCGCCAGACCTACCTTCCACAACTCTACACGGTTGCCAACAAGAAGATTCCTGTCTACGGCATCAAGTACGTTCCCAACAAGCAGGACGACTTCAGGGTCATGATACCCTACTACGTTTGTGATGTGAAGTATCCAATTCTCAGTGCGTCAAGACTACTTGATAGAGGAGATGGACTTGACTTCAATCCACGACACTGCACCATCACACATGGACAATAACAAGCACACCTCATAAGACACTCCGGACCTACGAGCAGAGAAGATCGACATCCCTACAGGATTCGACATCTTCCCAATGACTACAGACAATGGAAAATCCATTGCTGTGATTCAACCTACAGAGAAAGCAACACAACAACAAGAACAAATTGTACCACTCACCCACACAGACCAAGGACTGCGACAGATCCTTGGTGGAAACACTGACTACTGCAAGCTTGATGGTGGCTACGCCATCAGAGTCCACAAACGACCACGCAAAGCATTGTTTACACCACACAACAGTGGTTGCCCAATACCAGAAGGAGAACTAGATGATTGGCGACTAGCCATCATCAACAGACAAGGGCAAGAGCAAGAACAACTACAAGAGAACCCAACACAACTTTCCAAGCAAGAGCTACAACGAAGACTAGAAGGTGACAACTGGACTGGAGAAACCAGATTCAGAAGAAAGACCACACCAATAAGGCAGAGCTCACAACCACAACGACTAATAGACACACCACCAACCAGATCAAAGATACAACTACGAGCACCACAAAAGATATGGAGACCTAAAGCAGCACCTTCAGATCTCGACACCACCCACAGACCACTCGCAGCACAGGAGGACAACCAAGACTACTGGGAAAGACAAGGTGAACACTGGATAAGACACCACACAACACTTAGAACAACTCTCTTCACTCCAATAGATGGACCAGGACATCCACCAATCAGCACACTTGAGCCCCACAGAACTACAATCACTCACAACAACTTTGCAGAAGTTTCGCAACGCAAAGATGACTGGACAGTCATGGGCAACGCAGCACTACCATTTCAATGGAACAACAAGGTTCACCGTGAAGAAAGACTACGAGTACATCCAGGAGAACCACGATGAGGAACAACAACACGAGCATCATGAAGCACACAGAGCAAGAGGACTACGACAACCACAGCAGCCCACTCCACAACAAATAGCAGAACATAACCTTACACACCTACCATACAGAAACTGGTGTCCAATTTGCGTTCAAGGCAAAGGACGCCAAGACAACTACAAGAAACAACAATCACGACAACCCGTCATTCAAGTAGATTTCACCTACATCAAATCACAACAAGATCCAAAGACCATACCAGCACTGACAGCAGTTGATGTTACTACACAACTGTGTATGGCAGTAATGGTCCCGGACAAACCATCAGTGATGGACTACATGGTCAACAACCTACAAGCATTCATCTTTGAGTGCGGAAGAACACAAGGCATACTACAAAGCGACAACGAAGACACACTCAACGCACTTCTAAAAGCTACAGCAGCAAAAGTCGGCTCAATGACTGTTAGGCATGCGCCCTGCTACAGCAGTAACAGTCAAGGAAGTGTTGAGCGACTACACCGAACACTCCTCGGACAGGTACGCGTCGTCAAAGCGCAGGTTGAAAGCAACTACAGCACGACGATGTCCACAAAGCACTGTCTACTACCTTGGATAGTACGACATGCAGCATGGACGGTAAATCGCTACGTCATCCACTCAGACGGCTACACAAGCTTTGAACGCCGCTGGGGAAGAAACTACGAGCGAGCAATCTGCGAATTTGGCAAGACACTACTTTATCTTCCACCACAAAACAAGAAGCGTCCAAAAGCAGACCTACGGATGCAGAAATGCATCTGGCTCGGAAAAGTTTCCGAAACCGGAGAAAACTCCGCCGCAACGGAATCAGGCGTACAAAAGGTACGAACAGCACGGAGACTGCAACCAGACTTCAAATACGACCTCGCATTGTTAAACAAAGTTTCCGGCACACCATGGGCACCACGACGGAACACCAACAACCCGTCGTTCGCAACACTGTTGGACACGCGACTACAACCGTCAGAGAAAAGAAGGTCCACGCAAGATTTCGGACAACAGACAAACGCGACGGACGACATTGTTGCGGAACCCGCAACAAAACAACAACGCGCTACACCACCTCCACGACTTCCGTCTACATCGACGTCAAGTTCACGACCACTACCGGATAGTCCTATGGCTACTTCACCAACCGGACGACAACATCCACCACTGCCAGCACCACCTTGACAAACACTAAGACGTTTAACTCCGGAAGAAGTAATGCAACCAACCAAAGCACAGAAGACCTCAAAGGACACTACAATCAGATCAACGGAGCAATCAACCAAAGAACCACAACCACTACGACAGAAAATTAACGCAGTGACACTTCCCAACGGAACATCCATCACTCCCTACACAAACGACGACACCTCAGAAGACCAACCCATAATCTTCGACAACGAAGGCTATGACGAAACACAACTACTGGAAGGAATGAAACACGAGTCAAACCAAATGAAACTACACGACGTCTACGACGAAGTAGATGCGTCTACCGTCGATGACAACATCCTAAAAGAAGCGGTACCTACAAGATGGGTACACAGAAAGAAAGGACCAGGAGTACGAAGCCGAATCGTCGCAAAAGGCTACACGGAGAAGATCGAGGACGAAGACTCCGTCTACGCCTCTACACCAATGTTCACGACACTCCGGACACTTCTCGCACTACAAATGTCACGACCAAACTGGATCGCGCGACTAGGTGACGTCTCTACAGCATGTCTACACGCACCCATCGCAAAAGACCACCACGGTAAACAACGTGACGTCTACCTTTGGCCACCTAATGAACTTTGTCCACAACAGGACAAAATCTGGCGACTAAAGAAAGCCATGTATGGACTACGCAATTCACCAAAAGCATGGCAGGACTACCTGGCTGAAGTGTTACAAAAGCTCAGCTTTGTAAGACTAAAGTCAGAACCTAACGTCTACACCAATGCGACTCGCGCCTGCTACATCATGGTCTACGTGGACGATCTACTGGTACTTGGAGACAAGACTGCGGTTGACTCCACTTTCGAGGCCGTCCAGAAGCAGGTCCTACTCAAGCACATCGGCTACCCCGAACCTGGCAAACCACAACAACTTCTTGGAAGAAACATCGACCACTTCGGCAACTACTGTAACCTAGGACTAAAGGACTCCTACATCGACAACATGATTGAGGAGTCTGGAATGACCAACTGCAACACAGTGATAACTCTAGGAATCGCCCACTACAAACCAACAATAGCAGATGAAGCACTTCTTGACCACGAACAACACAAAAGGTACAGAAGGATTGTTGGCAAACTTCAATGGTTAGTTAGCATACACACGACCAGACATCGCATACTCTACAAAAGAACTAGCACGAGACCTCACAGCACCCACAGAACTTTCACAAAAGAGAGTCAAACACTTACTACGCTACTTGCACGGCACCAAGCACTACAAATTCACCATAGAACCAACAACAACACTCAGAGCAAACACTAACAACATCCTGGATCTCGACGTTCACGTCGATGACAACTGGGCAGGATGCCCTACTACCAGGAAATCAACTTCAGGTTTCAACATCATCTTTTTAGGAACAACAGTTGCATTTGGCAGCAGAACACAAGCTACAATAGCACTCAGCTCAACAGAGTCTGAACTCTACGCCATTTGCACGGGAGTTAATGAGGGACTACACCTCAGAAACCTAAACCTACGCATCCACACAGACTTCACAGCAGGCAAGAGCATTGCTACACGACAAGGCACTAGCAAACGAGCAAAGCACATCGACCTCAAATTTCTCTACACACAAGACCTCATCAAACACGACATCATCAGAATCCTTAAGATCAACACACTTCACAACCGCGCAGATCTGTTTGCCAAATACATCAGCAAAGAAACACTACACAGGCTCACCCAGAGCATTGGGATACGCATTTGGCACTACGAACGGCCCGCGCAACAGTTTCACAACAACAACAACAACGACTTTGAACATTTTCTTGTATGTAAGTAGCTACATGTAACACGACACCTTTGGAACTCCACCCCCTCAGACCTACAACGAGCCCAACTACCGCTTCAATCACTCCACGCCTGGCAACACGGCTTACTACAACCCGGCAACTGTCATGGATCAACTACACATCACGGAGTACCAGACAACCACTACTCCACCACTTGCACTTACACTGGAAGAGTATCAACTACTCTCACAACAACAAGCAACTCCACTTTCACAACTGGACTACACACGACCCATTGACTGCATCCCTGGAGACCTCCGGATGCCTCACTACAATTCCACACTGCTCAGCGTTTCACTACCTGAAGCAGCCAACGTCCACTACTACCACACAACTTCACTCCACACTACAACTGGCAACAACACCAACTACGTCATCATCCAACTACAGATTGGACGGACAACGACTACTCCTGAGGTATCTCACTTCAGGACAATTTCTCCACTTCACCAGAGACTACATTTCCTACATGATGTCAGTACAACAGAACTACTACCTCCCAACTACACAACATCCACAAACCATCTACAAGGTGGACTACGACATGACTACCTTCACCGACAACTACAGCCTCAGGAATAACTACATTTGGAACTATCACATGCCACTACTTCTACCGGAACTACTCCACTACCTCTACAACCGAGACCAACTCCACGACTTTCAACACAAGGCCATTACTACCATCCTCTGCAAGAGCATCCAGTACTACGGTTTTACACTACTCACCATGACCAACCTCACCCAACACCACAGGCACTACTACATCGTTTCCTTAGGGACTACGACCAACATATGTCGTGCCCTGAGATAGACGACGAGAGGCTAAGAGGCGCTCCAAACTACATGACAACCTTTTTCACCACCCACTACTACGCGACCTTGGACAGTCGACTACAGATGGTCCAAGCCTACCGCGCCCAGAATTGGGCACTACATGCTTGAGCTCCTGCTCTTCTACATTGAGTAACTGCCTCACGAATTCCATCCAGCGCCGCCACACCGTGCTGGACCATGAACAGCGTGAACTACTAAGTGCAGGTTACTACCTTTTTGTCACTACAGTAGAATTGATGAACAAGAATGGTTTTCATCACGACTGTCAATCCATGTTTTGCACTTCAGTTAAAAAGGTACTACAAAGACCTTTTAACTGAGGGGCCGTCCTGCATTTGTGTTGCATGCATGTTCACTACTGCAGGCCTTGAGCTCACTACATCGCATGAGTCAAAAGGTTGGCAGCTGCAGACTACATTGGTTGACTGTTTGTTTGAACACTACAGCACTTGCACTTGTAAGTAAAAGTAGCAACCAATTTTAACGAGAGGGAGAGAGAGAGAAAAAGAGAAAGAGAAAGAGAAAGAGAAAGAGAAAGAGAAAGAAGCAGAGAAACAGCAAGACCAAGAGCAGAGAAAGAGGAAGACAGCTACATATACTTATATGTTGAAACTTTCGCCAACCGGCTGCGCAGGCTCTACTGGCATGAGAATGCCCTTTGAGGGTGACCCCTTTTTGCTTCCCAGTCAGTCCCAGGGATGCATTTTTTGCAGAACCCAAACAGTGCAGGGAGTTTGTGGGTTTTGGAAAGAATCGGTGAAGATACTGATGCAGAGACACATGTGGGTTGGTTTAGGGCGGGTTGAAGTTCCTTTGGTCAATAGTGCGCTCAATCTTCTTCAGGCTAGGTTTGGAATGCAATGTGTTCTTTTTGACCGTAGTTTCTGGTCCCGATATCTACCAGTCTTTTAAGGGTCGCCATGGTGGGGGTGTTTCGAAGAGAAGCCAAAAGGCCCCCCCAACCAACCCCCGCCAACCCAACCGCCCTCAA
This sequence comes from Effrenium voratum, assembly GCA_963377175.1. Taxonomy (NCBI): domain Eukaryota; class Dinophyceae; order Suessiales; family Symbiodiniaceae; genus Effrenium; species Effrenium voratum. The sequence goes on along the minus strand of CAUJNA010000306.1, from coordinate 143,825 downwards.
GCCCACGGCGCGCAGGAGTCGCGGAAGCACGTGGCCGCCACTTTGACGAAGAGGGCCAGAGACTTGCGGCTCGCCAAAGAGCCCAGCGAAGTTTGGGCCGAGTCTTTTCGCACGAAAAGAGGCGTTCATTTGAGTGTGTCTTAGCGACCCACCCACGAAACGAGAAAAAACCAACCCATTTGAGCCGAACTCCCCTTTGAGGTCCTGAAGTTGGAGCCCCGTGTTTTTTTTGGGCAAGATGAGTTTGCAAAACTTCTATTTCCCCCTCAAAGGGTGGTTTTGAACATCGGTTTTTGGAAAGGCGCACTTAAAGTGAGTTTTTTCCAAGTAGGGGCGCTTTTGGGATGGACAATATGTGGGTTTGGCGTTGGTGGCCAAAGCTTGGCGTTGCCACTCCAATTTTTTTGTTTGGTCTCCTCGCATCACCAGGAGTCAAGTGCAGGGACTTCAGGCTTGTAACTCGATTTCCGGATCTAAGAGGTCTTGTTGTTAGCATCACCTTCCTGTTTCTATGCCGGTGTCTCATGCAGCACCTTTGGCACGCCTCAGGGACCAGAAGGAGCTTCTGTAACTCCTAGAGTGGTTGCCGGTTGGACAGCAATGGCTCTTTGCAGACGGCTGCAGGTGGTCGGTTTTAATGTTTTAATGGTTCAGAACACCAATCAGCGCATGGTAGACGCCATGGCAAAGTTTTTTCTCATTGCACGGTGCCAGGTGCGTGGTTGAGTTATTTCTTCACCATGGAACATGTGTTTGGGCAAGCTGCATGTGCTCGCAGAAACAAACGTTGGCCCTGCTGGAGATGTTGGCAATGTCGGTAATGCTGGTGATTCTGATTTGGTCTGGTCAGGCTACCCAGTCACCGTTTTATCATAAAATGAATTTCTCTGAGTTGGTGATGCTGGAGTTCAAGTTGGCGGCTTGCTTCACGTTGCAATAGAGTCACGGCCCGCACTGGGCACCTTCCCTTTGCAAGGTTCCCCATCCTGTAGGTGCAGCTCCGTTTGGCCTGCCCGCTTTCGGGTTCAGCCAAAAAGGGGGGAGTGCCGGGCGAGGCGCAAGCCTGCGGCAGCCCGAGTTCCAGATTCCACGGGCAGTCGCGGTCATCCGGAGATTTGCCGGCGGCCATGCGTCCACATGGCCAAGGGCTCGTGCAAAGATGGGGCAGGGTGTGCTTTCTGCCACCTGCCCCATACAACTCCGCTGGTGAATTTGAACAAGCAACTGCGCCTCCAGTTAGGCTGGGGTACGCCGAGGTGTTGATGCAAGAAGGTAAGCTTAGATGCCCGGCCAAGGGAGCCATGGCCATTGGTAAGGGTTTTCAGAACTGCGCATTGAATGTTGGCTTGTACACTTCTCCTGAGCTTACCCCCCAAAACCTTCCAAGGGGGGTGCACGAGATTTGTCACGCAGAGTTCATGTTTTGCCTGTTATTTCAGGGGACTTGAGGTACGTCAACCTTGTCTCCAAACTTAAGGTAAAGGGAGCAGCCATCCATGGTGGCGAATTCGGGGAGGGTTCAGGGCCATAGTCTGCAAGTGGTGTTTGGGGAATCCCTGACAGCCCCCTGTTAGGCAAGATGGATGAGACTCAGCTGCTTTCCGTGGTGATTCCCCACTTCCGGGAGCGCCTCCCGGTTGAAACCTGCCAGCGTAGCTGTCGTTTTTGACAGCACCTTGTCGACAGAGCTGGCACGCCTGCATCGCCTTTCTCTACATTGATTACACGCAGAGTGTTCTTCCATTGGGGACTAGGAAAAGCAATGGTGGTAGGCGCCCCAAAAGTCTCTGGCTTAAATGGGACTTGCGGGTAAAGTTCCTTGATTTCCTCCAAACACGTCTGCCCTGTTTCTGTTCGGTGTTCTCTGTTTGGACGCCACCCTAAAAGGGGGGGGAAGGGGGGGGCCATTTTTCTTCCTGTTTCCCAATGCACTGCGGCTCCGTATCCCTGCAAAATGAAATGGGCCCACAATCCAAATCAATCAGGGTTTCAGCTTGACCCTGGGTCAACGTTGCGTGGAGCCTGCGGGAGGGGAACCTTGGCAACTGAGGCTTTGCGCCCAGCGGAGACGAGAGTCGCCTGGGACAGGCTTGGCATGTGGTCCTCGGAAGTACGTCTTTTGTTTTTCCCACCCGACAGGAAGGGGTTGTTAGATTTTATGTTGGAATCCGCGTTTGCGATGCCCCCACCCAGTATCCCGCCACAGCAGCTCGCCAGTGGATCCTGCCGAATATCCCGCCAGAGCTGCTCGCCAGTGGATCCCGCCCAGTATCCCGCCAGAGCTGCTCGCCAGTGGATCCCGCCCAGTATCCCGCCAGAGCCGCTGGCCAGTGGATCACGCCCAATATTCCGCCAGAGCGGCTCGCCAGTAAATCCTGCCGAACCAAAGCGGCTCGCCAGCAGATCCCGCCCAGTATCCCGCCAGAGCAGCCTGTCAGTGGATCCCGCCGAGTATACCTCTGAGTATCCCTTGCCGGTGGATCCTGCCGAGTATCCGGCCAGTATCGAACCGGAGCGGCTCGCCAGTATTCGCCAGTGGATCGCGCCAGCAGAGCAGCTCGCCAGTCTAGTGTTGCTTACTGCCCGCCCGGAGCAAAGTTGGGTTTGCATGTCATGTTGGTGCCTTTGTGTTTTGAGTGTACCCTGAGGCTCAGAAAGGGTGATGCTTTTGTGTTGCTTTGGGTTGTGAATAAGCAACTTCGTTTAATCCCCCGTCGGGTTTCTTTTTGGAAGGGGCTTGGCTTTTGTTAACGGAACCGATGTTTGAGTTCTCGAGATCGGCTCGCAGACAAGTGGAGTTTGACACACAGACAGGTGGATAAGGCTCTCAAGCCACTCGAAAACCGTGCTTGAATTCACGCAACCGTGTTCACGGTCGTAAGCTCGTGATGGAGGGTGGGGATTGCTCGAAGCGAAGTAATTTTACTGGCTTGTTCGAAATGTCTCCGTGGTTTAAAACGAACACCTGGGAAGTCCGTAGGTGAGTTTCCATAGCTGGCTGAGAATTGTGGGTTTGTTGGGCAAAAAACACATGTTGGCTCTGTGGTCAATTCCTTTGTGGAGGTATGCAAAACTCAGGACTCCAGCGAAAGGGTTCTCGCGCGCAAGGTCTCATTGCCTACTTATTCGGCTGGTTGACCTCAAATCTAACCGCTAGATCAAGGGCAGGTCCTTCAGGGGATTTGTATTTTTAAAGGTCCTGGGCAGTTCAGTTCGTTCATAGTCGCCCATGCAAAGCAACACATGCCCTGCGATCAGGCTCAGCAAGCAGCTGGTTCCTGAAAGATTGTCCCAGTAGCTCAGCAGCAATGTCTTAGTATTTTGCATGTTCAAACACTGTTTCATGCCAACTAGGATTGCCTTACGGCGCAATGTTTGGTTCAGAGATTGGTTGGTGCCGATAACAGCCGCCGCCAAACTGATCTCGGGTAGTCTTGAGGCTGCAGGGAAGCGCAAGAACGTGGGAGGCGAACATGATTGCCAAATTTAGGCCTAAGTTGATGAATTGAATCCGTGTGGGAGTCGAACATGGTCTGCTTGGGAGGCGAACCGGGCTGCCAAATTTGTAGGGGAGCATGGTTGCCAAATTTTGGCCAAAGCTAGTAAACTAGAATGCGTGTTCGAGGACAGGTGTTAGTTACCATCTAGCCGAAGTTGGTTCCCACATTTTAGGCTTGAGTTGGTATTTTCAGCCAGTTTGGGATTTGGAAAAAGGAGCAACACCCATTTGGCAGGCGAATTTAGGCATGTGAGTCTTTTGTTTTCTTAAGACACCTGTCAGATCCTCTTGCCTCAGCCTCGAACTGACAGACTCACCATGAAGTTGAAAGCTCCTGCTAGGGGACCGGCTTGTTGGGTGCCCTGCCAACTTGCAGGGGAGGGGGACCTTGTTTGTTCCACCCGCAACGTTCGCAATTGAAAGTTGGGGTTGCAAAAGCATGGACCAACAAGGAAGTCGCCCTGCGGAGGACTTCGTCCAAGTGTTGCAGCAAGAGCTCGAGCGGCGAAGCGGCTTCTCAGCAAGCCAGGAGCCGGCGAAGGAGAACCAGAAACTGGATGAGCAGATGAGGCGGATGAGCCTCACTGGGCTGTTGCCCGGCATATTTGAAACACCACTCGAGAAAGCCGACCCCTTTGTGGAAGTCCTTGTCGATGACGGAAAGCGAGTATTTGTGTTTGTTGATTTCTATTTCTTGCGGCTCTCTAGCAGTTTTGGGGCCACGAGTGCCTGTTGCAAATGATGCCGGCTGGTGATGGCGTTGCGGATGCCGGCACTGGCCTGTTGCAGATGATGCTGGGCATGCTGGTGATGCTTGCTTGCTGGGAGGCATACACTTGCGTTCTTGTGTTTGCCAGCATTTTGCATTTATGTTGTTTTGCATGCACTGGTTATGCATTTGTGCTTTTAAGGCAATGATTCAGTCCCTCTTGTTCCCCAGAATACAATATCAACACAGGCAACACATCATAACCAATGCAGGAAGGGAATTCCAAACAGAACTGCATGTCAAAATGCACACAGAAGGCACAGAACAAAACAGCGCACAGTATGCATTGCACACGAAAGATACACACAAAAGCCCAGAACAAAGCACGCATGTTGCATGCGTTTTGCATGCGCAGTGGTTGCCCAAAATGCTGCCAAGCTCTTGCTAACTGCCTGCAAAATGGAAGCAATCGCAACAACGCAGTTTGCATGCCTTGTGCATGCATGAAGTATGCCCAAAAATGCATAACTAATGCATGCAAGATACATGTGCAGACAACATTCCAATAAGAAAGGCAACATGTCCTGCCCTATGCATGCAAGAGAATCCAAGCAGAACGGCATGCCAACATGCACACAAAAGGCACAGAACAATACAGCATGTACTTTCCGTACCTTTTGCGAGAAAAAGAAGAAACAACGAAACAGAACTGCATGCCAAAATGCACGCAGCCTTGGGCATGGATAAAGCATGCCCAAAAATGCAATGAACGCACAACACATCCAAACATAACGCCATGCCAAAATGCACACAAAACGCACAGAACAAGACAGCACGCATTTTGGATGCATAATATTTGCCCAAAATGCTCCAAAATTCATGCAATATACGTGCAGACTGTAAACGAACACAGTATATAGTTATCTTGCATGTTTCGTGCATGCATGAAGTATGCCCAAAAGTGCATAACCAATGCATGCAAACCAACATAAATGCAAAGTGCTAGCAAACACAAGCACGCAAGTGTATGCTGCATGCCAAACCGCACACCGCCTTGTGCATGCATGAAGTGTGCCCAAAAATGCATAACCAATGCATGCCAAATACACCTGCATACAACATCCCAAACAGAAGGGCAGCGTGTCCTAGCCGATGAACGCACAAACCATCCAAACAGAACGGCATGCCAAAATGCACACAAAAGGCGCAGACGGTAATGGAGGGCGGCCCTGCCCGTTGCTTGCCAGGGCGCCGGCCTCGGGGTCTCCTGCCAGGTTCCGCCGTAGCGCCTCCACACTTTGGGCAGGACTTGCAGCTGACGCGGCACCCATCTATCTCCCGCGTCACTCTCAGCACGGGTTGCCTCTGCACCGAATAAGACAGCACGCATTGTGCATGCGTAATCTTTGCCCCTCCAAAACTCATGCAATATACATTCAACATGCGGGCAGGCACTGTGGAGATATTGCATGCCTTCTGCAAACATACATTACAAATGCATGCAATTGGAGTGGCACAGGGTTTAACACCCCAAAAAATGAGGGGGCGAGTCTTGAAAGCGATGGCGTTTTATTGTGACCAGTCTGCTCGGCCCATAAACTGTTTACATTCCTATTTTAGGCTCTGGTCGGCAAGGGCGTTTACGATTTGGGAGGAGGTTCGGTACGGCACGGGGTCGTTCGCGCACCCAGTTGCATAGCATGGTGGCCAGGTTGCGCGTAGTCTCCGCTGCCGTTGTGGCTCTAACTCGGACAGAGCGCTCTTGAGTTGACGGTGCGAACCGTGTTTCACACCCAGGCTTTACTTGCAATAAGAGCCTTGCAAGAAAGCTGGGTGGGAGCTGGTGCGCAGAACGAAGGCTGAACGAAGGCAAAAGCGAAGGCCAATTTCATGACAGTTCGTCGTGAGCATTGGCTCAGATGAGGGCTTGTGAAAAGGTTCCCGCTCAAAAGGGAAGCCTGTCGTCTCATGGACTTTTGAGCCAAGTCAGCGCTATAAGAAAGACATCGTTCACAACCGCTTGTAGGGTCGTCGTAGGGTATGTCTGCTCTGGACCAGGCTGCCGTTCCCAACAGCACGGAGACAGGTTTTTCTCACGTGTGAGAAGAGTTTTTACGTTCTAGCGAGGAGAGCTCAGTGCGCCTTTCCCATTGGCGCGGCCACTTTTGGAGAGAGACTTTTCGAACTTATGAGAAGACCTGTTGTATTTTCCTAATGGCACGGCCGCTTTTGGAGACAAACAATCCGAACGTAGCGAGAACAGGGTGCGTAATAGCACGGCCGCTTTCGGAGACAGACTTTTGAAGAGCTGCTGTATCCTTTCCGAAAGCGAAAGCGAGTCTGCAAAACGAAGGCTTGAGACATATTTCAGTTTCGCGCATAAGGGTTTTGGCGGCAGCTCAGATGCTTGCTGGGGGCATGCACTTGCGTGCTGGTGATGCTGTGTTGTGCTTTCTTGGGGGCATACACTTGCGCTCTTGTGCTTGCTAGCATTTTGCATGTATGTTGTTTTGCATGAATTGGCTGTGAAATTTAGTTATTGAGTCAATGATTCAGTCACTCTTGTTCCCCAGAATACAACATCGCAAAAAATGGCAACAAATCTTTTCCAATGCGGGAAACGACGTCCAAACAGAACTGCGTGTCAAAATGCACACGGAAGGCGCAGAACAAAGCAGCGCGCTGTATGCATTGCACACAAAGGATACACACAAAAGGCCTGAGCGACACAGCACGCATGTTGCATGCTTTTCGCATGCGTAGTGTTTGCCCGTGCGTGCAAAATGGAAGCAAGCGCAACAACGCAGTTTGCATGCCTTATTCATGCATGAAGTATGCCCAAAAATGCAAAACCAGTGCATGCAAGAGACATATGCAGACAACATCCCAAAATTAAAGCAACATGTCCTGCCCCAATGCATGCAAGAGAGTCAAAACAGAACGGCGTGCCAAAATGCATACAAAAGGCGCAGAACAATACAGCATGTACTTTCCATGCCTTTTGCAAAAATCGAGACAGAACTGCATGCCAGAATGCACACAGCCTTGGGCATGCAGAAAGTATGCCCAAATATGCATAACTACTGCATGCCAATGCACATGCATGCACCATCCCAAAAAGAAGGGCCACATGTCCTACCCAATGTAATCACCGAAAATGCCAACACAAAAGACACAGAACAAGACAGCACGCATTTTGCATGCGTAGTCTTTGCCCAATCTGCTGCAAAATTCATGCAATGTACGCGCACAATGCAAGCAAACACACAAGGCACAGAATAATACGGCATGTACGTTCCATGCCTTTTGCAAAAAACCGAGACAGAATTGCATGCGCGAATGCGCACACCTTGGGCATGCATAAAGTATGTCCAAATATGCATAACCAATGCATGCAACATACGCATGCATACAACGTCCTTAAAAAAGGCAACATGTCCTACCCGATGCACACAAAAAATCCAAACATGCCAATATGCACACAAAAGGCACAGAACAAGACAGCACGCATTTTGTATGCGCAATCTTTGCCCAGCAATGCTCCAAAAATCATGCTGTATACGTGCAAAATGTAAGCAAACACAATAGTGATTTTGCATGCCTCGTGCATCTTCATATATGGGTTGTAGACGCAAATGGCCGGATAAAATGGTCATACCGGCAAATATGGCCAAATACCGGGGTTTGACCGGAAAAAAAATGCCATATAAGGCTTGAACTTTCATAAATTTGTATGATGCTTGTAGCTGAAGCGGCGTGAAAGTGCCAGAATGGTTATAAAGCCGCACTTTATGAGTGAATATCCCGGAAGGTCCATTATTAAAAGGGGGGGGCTTGGGCTCCATTGAACAATCCGACATACTCCGCTGCAAACCAGCTTGGCAACAACGGAAAGCGACAGCATGCAGCTCGCATTTCGCATGCATATATTCCATGAATTTTGTAGCATCTAGGGCAAAAATGATTATGCATGCAAAATGCGTGCTGTCTTGTTCTGTGCCTTGTGTGCATTTCGGCATGCTGTTCTGTTTGGAAATTTTGTGCATGGGTAGGACATGTTTTTGCAGCATACACTTGCATTTTTGTGCCCGATAGCATTTTGCACTTACTTTGTGTTGCATGCCTTGATTATGCATTTTTGGGAGCAATATCGCTACTGTGTCTTTTCACATGTTGCACGTATACTGCATGAAATTTGGAGATGCAAAATGCGTGCTGTCTTGCTCTGTGCCTTTTGGTGCATTTTGGCATGCCGTTCTGATTGGTTTTTGTTTGTGCGTGCATTTGGGTAGAACATGTTGCCTGTGTATTTTGCATGCATTGGCTATGCATTTTTGGGCATATTTCATGCATGCACAAGGCTGTGTGCAGCTTGGCGTGCAGCCTAGTCTTGCGTGCTTGTGTTCGCTAGCATTTTGCCTTTACCTTGTTTTGCATGCATTGGTTCTGCATTTTGGGTATACTTTATGCCCCGTATTTTTGTCAACATTTTGTTTAACAAAAAGGGTATGACGCTGCGGGGAGCCTGGTGACCTTGGGGTTTCAGGCCGCTCCAGCCGGCCCCATCCCCTGCGCCGGCCACCATGTTCAGCCATCCTGCGTACGCGTGGGCCAGAAAGATTCGGGGGTTTAGTCATGGGAACATGGCGACAGGCCAACAGCGCCCTGACCATGTGTGAGTGGACGCAAAATATGACGCGATTCGCTGCGTTACAGACGACAGCAGAAGCAAACCCCGTGTGACTTTTTTTTCAGCAAACCATCCTTTTTAGCCAAGGTGCAAAAGGACAACCCTGGCGTAGCCCTGATTGGGCTGCGGAGGGTTTCTGAATCAGCCATGTGGAAGGCCCTTTACAAGGTGAATTTAGCAGGCTGACGCCTGATGCCGCCGACCCCCGTAACAGCATCACACACGCTGGAGAAACTCTGGCCCTTCTCCGTCTCTCAGCAGGATCGGCGCCAAGGTCTCGCATGCTGGGGATGCGGGGGCTGCCTTTTTGGTCTTCCATCGTTGTAGAAAAAGGCAGCTTTTGCATCCCCAGCTTCACCAGCATCATCCTGCAGGTGCCCGGGGTGATGCTTTGCTTGCTGGGGATGCAGGAGCTGCCTTTTTGGTCTTCGAATGTTGGAAAAAGAGGCAGCTTTTGCATCCCCCGCTTCACCAGCATCATCCTGCAGGTGCCCGGGGTGATGCTTTGCTTGCTGGGGATGCAGGAACTGCCTTTTTGGAATGTCGGGAAAAAAGGCAGCTTTTGCATCCCCCGCTTCACCGGCATCATCCTGCAGGTGTCTGGGGTGATGCCTGGCATGCTGGGGATGCGGAAGCTGCTTTTTGGTCTGGGACGGAGAAGAGCCGGGCTTTCTCTCAGCGATAACAAGGGCCGGATTTTTCTCCAACGTCTGGCTTCATGCGGGGATGATGAGGCTGATGATGATGCTGGATGACGAGGCCGATGATGGCGCCGCTGATGATAATGATGATGAGGAGGATGACGATGATGCTGCTCAACCTGATGAATGAGGACGATGCATCATCATCATCATCGTCATCATCCACCATGTCGTCATCATCATCCATCATCCTCAGCCTCAGTAGCATCATCATCCTCATCATCCAGCATCAGCACCATCGTCAGATCATCATCCTCATCATCCTCCTGGTCATCATCATCATCCTCGTCACCATCATCATCATCATCATCATCGTCATCATCATCAGCGGCGTCATCATCATCATCGGCATCACCATCATCATCATCATCAAAGTCATCATCAGATCATCTTCATCATCCTCAGCAGCATCATCAGCATCATCATCATCATCGTCATCTTCCCGTAGTCTTCCGTCATCTTCGTGTATTCTTCCGTCATCTCCCCGTAGTCTTCCGTCATCTTCCCGCAGTCTTCCGTCATCTTCCCATCAGCTTCCCGTAGTCTTCCGTCAGCTTCCCATAGTCTTCCGTCCTCTTCCCGTAGTCTTCCCGCAGTCTTCCGTCATCTTGCCTTAGTCTTCCGTCATCTTCCCATCATCTCCCGTAGTCTTTCCGTCATTTTCCCGTAGTCTTCTGTCATCTTCCCGTAGTCTTCCGTCATCTTCCCGCTAGTCAGCTTCCCGTCATCTTCCCGTAGGCTTCCGTCATCTTCCGGTAGTCTTCCGTCATCTTCCCTTCCCGTCAGCTTCCCGTACTCTTCCGTCATCTTCCCGTAGTCTTCTGTCAGCTTCCCGTCATCTTCCCGTAGTCTTCCGTCATCTTCCTAGTCTTTCATCATCATCATCCATCCTCACGGTTAGAGGTTAAAGTTAGAGGTTAGGGTTAGAGGTTAGGGTTAGAGGTTCGGGTTAGAGGTTAAGGTTAGAGGTTAGGGTTAAAGGTTAAGGTCAGAGGTTAAGGTTAAAGGTTAGGGTTAGAGGTTAGGGTTAGAGGCTAGGGTTAGAGGTTAGGGTTAGAGGTTAGGGTTAGAGTAGGGTCATCTTCCGGTAGTCTTCCGTCATCTTCCCGTCATCTTCCCGTAGTCTTCCGTCATCTTCCCGTAGTCTTCCGCCATCTTCCCGCAGTCTTCCGTTCTCTTCCCGTAGTCTTCCGTCATCTTCCCGTCAGCTTCCCGCAGTCTTCCGTCATCTTCCCGTAGTCTTCTGTCAGCTTCCCGTCATCTTCCCGTAGTCTTCCGTCATCTTCCTAGTCTTTCATCATCATCATCCATCCTCACGGTTAGAGGTTAAAGTTAGAGGTTAGGGTTAGAGGTTAGGCGTGTCAAAAATCCGCTGCGGGACCCCCCCTCCCCCCCTCAGACTCCCCCTAACCACCACTTAGAACACGCCTCGCCCCTTTGCAGAGACTAACTTTGCTTTTGCAAAGGGGTCGGCGGATTTTGAGCGTAGCGACCTCACTATAATTCACCCAGATAGTGGAAGGCTTTGTCCATTTTCTGCGGAACCAGGGATGAAAGTAGCCATAGTCCGAAGTGGGTTTAGGTGCCTCCCAGAGCCTTCTGCGCATGTTTGCCCATTGTTTTGCTCGCAGCTGCCTGTGAGGTTCGGCCTGCTGGGCTCCAAGCGCTTCAAGGAAGACCACATCCCCCAACTGGCTAAGGAGGTTTTGGAGCCTCGGTCTGATGCTTCCGCCAATCTGGTCATTAGGGCCCAAAAAAAGTCCTTTTTAGGGGAGATGTGTCCAGATCCTGAAGCCACGAATTTGCGAGTCACTGACAATAGTCCACTGTTGTTTTGGCAAGGCGGAAAGGGGGAGGATCACAGGTGTCATTTTTGGCTTACTTAGATTGGGTGAGAATTGACAGGTTCCCCTGGTTTCAGTTTGGTTCTAGTCATAATGTTTACACCTTGGTATGGTGCCCCTTTCTGCGAGTGGATCCCTTTTCCTGTATGACCCATCCTTCTGAAGCCATCCGTTCCCTCGCGTTTGAGGCAAGTTGCCAAATAGAAGGATCCAAAAGCAAATTTGGCAGTGCATGCTGGATGCTTGGGAGCCTTTCTGTTGATTTTTCCATCAAGGTCGCTCCCTGCCAAGTGGTAGCTAGGGAAGGATGTCGTTTCTGACTTCCTTCAAAAACACTCAGAACATGGGTTTCTCCAATCCTCTAAGACAGAACCAAATCCAGGTTTCTTTTATTTTTTCATCGAGGATCAATATCTACCCTGCGCGGTGATTGAAGGCAATTGCAGAATACTGGGGCCCAGTACAAACCCCATCAGTATATACCACCCAACCGCAAGTGTCCGCAGTTGAGACCTGAACGTGAACCGGCAAATGAGGCGTGGAACAAACTGTGATTGGACCCTTAATCCTTGGACCATGCCCTAAGTGCGTGGCTTGAAAGGGCTTGCAAAACCGCATTGGGTTGACTGCCATCAGAGGGTCGAAATCAAGCGTGAGCTACCGATAGCAAATGCGCGTCGGGTGAGTTGTTCTTGGCCATCAGCGATCCTCACAGGC
>CAUJNA010000306.1:119165-126665 GCA_963377175.1 Effrenium voratum | reverse complement strand
TGGCTTGCGTGGTTCTAGCGGCTGATTGCCTTTTACATGCGGAACATAGTTTTCCGGCGAACAGAAGCCGGGCGACTATATATCAGTTTGGGTCAGCCGGTCACTTACATTGACCGGGGTTGTCCGTGGAAAGCAGGAAGACAATGTAAATGGTGTCCCAAGGACAACCCTGATGGCAAGGTTTCCAACCACAGATGGTTCTCCTTGCAAACCAGTTCTACTCCTTTTAGATTGCCCGAGGCGAAACCATTTTGTCACTTTTTTGCTGTTCTTTCCAGCCACCATTTAGTTATGGCCCAAGGTTGGCGTTCTCTGTCCAGATCCTGGCAGGTGAGACATTTAAGCCCAAAAAGGCAAGCCATGTTAGAGCACGTTGATTCTTTGTGAAGCTTTCTTTTCGGGCCAGGTCTTGGCTAAATCAAGCCACTTAAGATCTACAAAGGCGAAGAACCGCTGAACGGGGATGCGGACACTTTCTCGCGGGCGGAAGGCGCCAGTTGAGACGAGATGTGGATAGCCCAAATGAGAAGAACTCAAGTGAGAAGAAGCACCATGCTACTGTATTCTGTGAGTAATAAACTCGCTGACTAAACCAAAATCAGGGAGTTCAGCCTACTTTTGCCCAACTGTACAGTAGATTCTCATGGAGAGTCAAACACACATTTTTCCTGGGCGGAAAAGCTGAGCTAGATAGATTCTGGATAACTTATAGCAACCTAACAAAAGCTTCGTTTTATGACCTCGGGCTGCATTATGAAGTTTGTGAATCCCTTATTTCTAGATGTTGGGCAATCTTTGGCTGTGCATTGATTTGACCGCTTGACCTGGGACCCCGTTCAGATGCTTTTACAAATAAATTTAACCATTGAGGGGTGGCGAGCTCACAGATTCGGAGGGGTAAAGCGAGCTCACAATTTCAGGCTGGTGAATCATAGTTGGTCCATATCATGTCTGTGGAGATTGGGATGAGGGAATCTTTAAAGAGATGCAGTGATTGGTCACTGTTGGTGGACATTGTGACAACCATGCATACAGTTGGCCATCTCCTGCTTGGTTGTGTCAAAGTGAATCATCTTTCGGGCCTGAAGGTGGGTTTCCCTTGCTCTTTGGTCTGACTGAACAAACCCGATGCTACGTGCTTTGTAAACTTCTTGCCTTGGAATTCCTTCATTTCCCCCTTGCTAAGTCTGGCCCAGGTTCCTGCGGAAAACTAAAGCTGAGCCAACCATTTTGGGTTGCGACAGTGTTCTGACACGCACACCCTCTTTTGTGGAAAAACAAGATTGAGTTTGGACAAATAGGTTTCCTTGCTTCCAAGTCCATGGTGCTTGGGTAGCTGGGGTGCACCCGCCTTTCTGTCTCGACTCGGTGGCAGTTTCTCCGGTACTGCCGAATTGACCAATTGACCCACGCCGACGACTTGAGTCGGCGGTCAGCGGTCGGCGGTCGGGGCGGAGACTTTCGGCCTGGTGAAAAGTATATACAGAGGAAGGGATATCCCCTCCCTGCAAATTAGACTGGAACCTAAGAAGGGGCCCTCAAAAGCAATTGGCAATTCCCTGCAAGAGGGCGGCTTTGGGGCTCCATGTTTATTTGCGGGTGGGCAACTCTGTCAACAGAGCAGGGCCTCAACTCTGCCTCAGTTGTTCAGCAGCCTGCACATCCTTTTGGTTTGTTTGGTTCCCCGCAATTGTCTACCATGGTCACTGGGCAACTGAGAATAGGCAGCTTACCACGGGTGTTCCCTCCATAATGAACACTCAAAAGGAGTTGGCGTACATGACCAGCAGCCGATGTCTGATGTCCAGCAAATGGTCCAATCGGTTAAAAGTTACACCCAGTCGGTTGAACGGGAAACCCAAAGGAATGCAGAAACACGTTTGGGTGACGGAATTATTGGGGAGCAAACTTCAGAGAGTCCATCCTTAGGAGTTCACTCCCGGGTTCTGATTAAACTCTTTGGCACCGGCAAAGGCGCTTTGAGTCGGTCTGGTGTCCGCCGCTGCCTCAAACAGGTCTGGTGTCCACCTCTTGGAAAACCTGGCAATTTATAGGCGATGTTGAAAGCCACGAGGGGAAACGTGTAGGGAGCTCTGTTGGTCTCCCTGCAAGTTGGCATGAAACCCGAAAGGGAGGGTTGTCCCAAAAGGAGATTCCTTCCGAAATGCGGATGGCTCTTTGGTTCCACGAGCATTCGAAGTTTGAAGCACCTTTCCAAATCAAAGTGGCGCTTGGTGTTCAAGAGGGAAATATCGGGCGCCCTGTTGAGACCATTCGAAATCCAAATGGGTAGGCTTGGCGATGTCTTGAAGGGTGGGCCACTGAGTTAAAGCAAGCGCTGATTAAAAATTAGCCAGGCACACCGGGAGTTCCAACTAAACCCGCTGAGGCATTCAAATTGCACCCCAACTTTATGGGAATCAAATCAGGAAGGGACCTGCCAACACGGAGTCGCATCGCCAAGCAATCACATGCGGGATGTTGTCGGCTCCATGTTGGGTGTAAGTTATAAGTAAGGCCCACTTTCTGTGCGTGGCCAAGGACATCCCCTTCAATTTCATCACGAAGTCACGGTTTGTATCAGAAAAGGGCCTGCAGAAACAAGATGTGGTATGCCAGCTCCCCACCGATTTGAGAGGCAGCACGCTGGCAGAAGAAGATCACGAGCTGATTCACCTCGGAGACAGGTTCGAATATGGGTATCGGGTTCATCTTGTTTGGTGCCATTTTCCGGGGTGCTGAACGGAAGAAGCAAAGGAAGCCAAAGCCATTTCGGAGCTGTATTTTGGACTCAGGCGTAGAGTCGCAGAGCTGTTTGCAGCTTTTCCTCTCGCTCCTTCAAAGTGAGCTCCGACGGGCGCGATGCCCTTGCGACACTAGGCGGAAGATTTGTTCAGGGTCGGAGACCAAAAGGGCACCCACCATGTCTGGCCTCCTTTGTTGACAACCTCGTTGGTGTTTGTTTCCAACTTACATGGCCTCTATTGTTGGAACACGCAAGCCAACAAATTCAGAGATTTGCCAGCCAAACAGCTACGTAGATGTTTGGATTCCAATTGGATGTTGATTACGTAGGGGACTAGAAAATACTTGTTTTCCCCAACCAGTTTACTGTTGGGGTTCTAAAGTCTTACTTAGAATTGATGCTGTCACGAGATGGTCTGGATCGGTCCCCACTTGTTTCCTCACGCGCTTGCTGGGCTGGATGTTGTCACGAGATGGGCTGGCTCCGTCAGCTCTTTTTCTCCCCAATTGTTGCCCAAACAATTTACTGTTGCGGTTCTTACTCTTCTAAAACAAACGGGCCGCATGCTGCCAGATCCCCGGGCCGCATGCTCGCCAGTGTGCGCATTTACTTATCTCACAGTATGTGCCTTCATTCATCATGCTCGCCAGTGTGCGCATTTACTTGTCTCCCAGTATGGGCCTTCATTTGTCGCCCAGTGCTGCCAGATCGCTGGGCCGCATTCGCCATCTCTCCGTGCTGCCGGATTGCCGCTCGCCAGTGTGCGCATTTACTTGTCTGTCAGTATGCGCCTTCATGTCTGGAGCCGCATTCTCACCATCTCCCCGTGCTGCCGGATCGCCGGGCCGCATGCTCGCAAGAGTGTTCCTCGTTGGCGCATATGCATGCTCCCTGTGGGCGCGCAAGGGTGTTCCCCGTCGGCGCGCAAGATTGCTCCCTGCTGGCGCATAAGCGTATCCACTGTCGGCGCACAAGAGCGTTTCAGTGTTGGCGCAGAAGGGTTCTATCCTCGGCGCGCAAGAGCAGTCTCTGTTGCCTTGTTGGCGCACAATCATATCCAGTGTCGGCGCACAAAAGCGTCCTCTTTTGGCGCACAAGCGTTTTCATTGTCGGCGCGGAAGTTTTTGTCGGCGCACAAGTGTGGTCACTGCGTTGTGCATCATTGCGTTCTTACAATCTGTTTGGGGTCTACGCTGGATTAATTTCCATTTGTCTGCCCACTTCTCCCGCGCTTGTTGGATGCTGTCGCGAGATGGTCTGGCTCGGTCAGCCCTTTGTCTCCCCACTTGGCTGCGAGTCAATTTATAAGGTCTGGAACAGGCTCCGTTCCAGACCTTGCCTAGAAACATGTTCCAGACCTTCCGTTCCAGATCTTGTTTATGTATATTTATGTCTAGTTTAGAGTATTGATTCAGATGGTCAGGTAATGTGTCTTTTGTGAAGAAGCAAAGGAGCAAGAAAGAAGGAGCAAGGGAAGAAGGAGAAAGAAATGAAGAAAGGAGTATCGGTGTTCCGGAACTTTGGTTCGGTTCGGCGCGATGCGATTCCGCCGCTGTTTGTGCGATGCGATACGGTAACGGTTCCACACCGTTCTCGGTCGTCACATTTGTTGAAACGACCATGTTTACATGCTGCTTGCTAGCATTCCAAAGTGCAAACCAAACCGTTCCAGACCCCGTTCCAGACCCGTTCCAGACGTGTTCCAGGCGCAGCGGAGCATTTTGCCACCACACACACACACACACGCATGCCCCATGTAAGTAGCTGCGCTTCTCACGCGGCCCACCATGCCCCCCAAGAAGCCTTCAAGGACGACTTCTGCCAGGGCTTTGGCAGTCTTTGAAGGATGCCCTGGACTTGTACATCGGCTTGTGCATCGGTGGACATCGGCATATGCCCCCCAGCCTTGTGCATCGGCTGTGGCGGGCTTGACTACGGTGTATCGGTGCCCCAATGACGCGAGGGTGGCAACGATGGCGGGGGAGGTCCGTATCGCAAGGCCGCTGGCCCCTGGTCGTCTACCCATCCATTCCTCCATCCATATATCCATGTGCTTGAGGACTCCACACATGTCTTCTCAGAGGTCCGGAACAACCAACCTTACGCAACTGACTCGTTGCAGACGTCCGCGTCACCGCGGAACGTTCCACACCAGAATATTGACCCACGCCGACTTGTTTCTCCCTACTTGTTCTTTGTTTCCCCACGTGCTTTCAGTTGTCTCCCCACTTGTTTTCTTTCGCGCTTACTGGGCTGGATGCTGTCACAAGATGGTCTACGCTTGCTGGGCCGGATTCTGTCATGACATGGTCTGGCTCGGTCAGCCCTTTGTCTCCCCACATGTTTCCATTTCTCTCCCAACTTGTGTTTTTCCGCACGCTTGCTGGGCTCATGAGATGGTGTGGCTCAGCCAGCTGTTTGTCTCCGCACTTGTTTCCAGTTTTCTCCCCCACTTGTTTCCTCAGCACGCTTGCTGGGCGGGATGCTCTCACCCCACTTTTTCCATCTGTCTCCCCACTTGTTTTCTCACGCGCTAGCTGGGCTGGATGCTGCCACGAGATCTGGCTTGGGTTGCTCAAGCGCTTGCTGGGCCGGATTCTGTCTCGAGATGGTCTGGCTTGGTCAGCTCCTTGTTTCCCCACTTGCTTCCAGTTGTCTCTCCACTTGTTTCTCACGCGCTTGCCACTGGATGCTGGGCCTTCCAGTTGCCCACTTGCTTTCACATGCTTGCTGGCCATGGTTGGCTTGGCTCTCTTTGTCTCCTCGCTTGTTTCCTCACGCGCTAGCTGGGCTGGATGCTGTCAGGAGATGGTCTGGCTCGGTTAGCTCTTTGTCCCCACTTGCTTCCATTGTCTCCCCACTTGTTTTAGCACGCGCTCGCTCGGCTGGAGGGTGTTCTGGCTCCCCTTGTTTCCATTGGTCTGCACAGTTGTTCGTCACGCGCTTGCTGGCCACTTGCCTCCATTTGTCTCCCCGCTTGTTTCGTCGCGCGCTTGCTGGGCTGAATGCTGTCACGAGGCGGTATGGCTTGTTCATCTCTTTGTTGCCCCACTTGCTTCCAGTTGTCTCCCCACACGTTTCCTCGCGCGCTTGCTTGGCGGGATGCTGTCACGAGATAATCCGGCTCGATCGGCGCTTTGTTTTCCCACTTTTTTTGTCTCCCCATTTGTGTTTAAGCTGGCGGCAGAGAAAGGGACTATGGTGATGGGCCAACTGAGAAGAAGCCACATGGTTGTCGTCAACGATTTTAGAAGTATCGGTGGCCGTTTCTGCTGAGCAGGGCACAAGTAAGATCAGGTTTACTTGCTGGTTGGGTCGGATGCTGCGAACAACTCCTGATGCAATTGAGTATGGTTCTCACTGTTTGGGGTCGATGATGGTGTAATTTGTTGACTTTAACACGAGCCAAAAAGGGGCCTCAACATTTTAAGAATGTTGAAACACTTGAAAGTTGAGCAGCCTCGAAAGCGCATCAACGGTTGGATTCACCTAGCCGGCTATTATCGCCCCACCCCCCCCCCCACCTCCCAAGGGTCGTGATTCCAATCAGGTCATTTCCAGCGACTTTTTGTAGAGGCGTGACATGCCACTTGTATAAGAGGACAAGCAACTCCTTTGTGCAAGTGGTATCCTCACACATACCCTAGCAACCCACCTGAAATTGCCCGCGGGCATGGCAATGTGCACGGCAATGTGCGGGCAGGGTGGGGCGGGACGGGATGTGCTGGGTGGGCAAGCTAGGCTGCTGAAAAGGGGTTCAGGAAACCAACTCCAGTCAGGATACTACTGACCTTCATCGACGAAATCACGCCTGAGACTGACGCCTGCAGTAGGGCCCGGAGCCTGCCGGCGGTACTTCGTCTTTGTCCAGGGGGCTTCGAGCACGAGGAGAACTGTGAGGAGGAGCAGCTCCAGCAGATTGTGGCAACGTTGTCGGAGAGGGCCCAGAACTTGCAACTCGGTCTGACGCCGCAGGGTTGTCGCCGTCATCTTCGTCGCCGTTGTCGATTCTGGTTGTTGCTGTGATGGTGGTTGTGGCCGTGGCTGTGGTTGTGGCTGCGGCTGTTGCTGCGGTTTTGATTGGACTCACACGGTGCGTTCTACTCACAAAAAAATGGCTTGAACTTTATGCCCACTTTCCCACGCACCGCCGTGGTTTTGAATGCTACCCACTTGCCGATGAGTGCTCCCGCTCAACCGTGCCCTTTCAGCGCTGCGCCTCCGCTTGCCAAACGATATGCGCCCGTTCAAGTGTGCCCGCTCAACGCTGAACCCGCGCCTGCACAGCTGGTTGTTTCGGCAGTCGCTTTGGTTGTGTGGCGGAATGAGTTGTTTTGGCTCGAAGTTGTGAGTGCTGCAGTGTGCGTATTCCTTCCTTCCCCGCCCCACTCCACCCCGCCCCTCCCCTCCCCTCCCCTTTCTCCCCTCCCCTCCTCCCCCTCCTCACCCTCCCCTCCTCTCCTCCCCTCCTCCCCTCCCCTGCCCTGCCCTCCCCTCCCCTTTCTCCCCACTCCCCCCGCCCCTCCCCCCTCCCCTCCCCTCCCGCTCCCCCCATCTCAGATGAGAGCCGTCTAAGAAGGGTTTTTTGGATTGGTGTACGAGAACCTTTCTCCGCGTGGGGGCCCTAGCTTCTATCCTTAATTATTGTGATTATTGTGGTTTCCAGTCAGACTTGTTTTCAATCAGCGGTGATGTGACAACAACACCCTCTTGATTTGAGGAGCAATTTGCGCGCCCAAGAACCCGCTCGTCCC
>CAUJNA010000306.1:96665-116665 GCA_963377175.1 Effrenium voratum | reverse complement strand
ATTTCACCCCTTTGTAAACGGATCACACCATTGCACTGGTGAAATGCTGCCATTGAGATGGCCGTTCCAACTAAATCGTGCAATATTTGGGGATTACCATCACCAAAGTGAGAATGTTTTCTCACTTGCGCAACGCCAAGCTTCCGACCTCCTGGTTTCCCTATGTCCAAGAGTTCCCTGTTTTAAGATCCAGCGACATCTTTGGTGGCCCAAACGTTTTCAGCTAGTCCCCCATCCCCAACAAAAAGACAAGTGTGAGCTGGTAGATGTCAGGGTGTGTGTGTGTGTGTGTTTGTTTTAGGCCACCTGATTGAGTATCCCTTTTTGGTCTCCCTATTCTGTATCCCTGTTTGGTGTTTCTATTTGTGTGTTCCTTACTCTCTCATTCGGTATCGAGGAGTTTCTGAAGGTCCAGCGGGAGGAGCGGCAAGCTTTGCAGGCTGCGTCGGGTGAGGCGGACCCACCGGCGAACAGATACTGGCCGCTGGGGGCGTGGCCGCGGTTGTGGAGTTTCTCAAAATGGACTTCGAACTTTCCCATTTGGGTTGATACTTAAAGGGAAGGTTGGGAGAGACCTATTTTGAGAAGCACCCTTTTGGGCGGGGAGCAACCGCCAAGTTTCTTTAGAAACTCGGCGTTGGGTCAGCTTTTCCAGAAAACAAGCTTCTACCTTGTGAAACGGCCTTGAAGCAACCAGGTTCCGAATGATGTGCTTGCGAGCTGTCTTGTTTTTGAAGACCCTTTCGCGACCCCTGGGAAAATCAGCGGACACTGTCCAAAAATCGGGACCCTTTCTCTGTTGAACCTGTCTCCTTTTGGACAAAGCCATGCAATGATTCAAGTTTCA
Source organism: Effrenium voratum (assembly GCA_963377175.1). NCBI lineage: Eukaryota > Dinophyceae > Suessiales > Symbiodiniaceae > Effrenium > Effrenium voratum. The sequence continues at coordinate 115,818 of CAUJNA010000306.1, read as the reverse complement.
GACTCCACGTGTCCCCTAGGAAGTAGACCCCAGAAGGGTAGACTTGACTAGCTATCGTAAATGTTGAGAGTACTTCGATCAATGCCACACGCAGCCAAACGGCCTTGTTGGCGACCAAGCATTCATGACCGCGAGCGGGGAACTCTTCTACAATAGCTTGGACATCAAGCCAATTTCCATCGGTCCAGACACGCGTTGGCCAAGCCGAGCAGAAGCAGCACTGCGGCTCTTGAAGAGACAAGTATCAATCATGATAAAGTCCATCAAGGCAGGAATAGCGCCTGCTTGCCTCGAAACGGTAAAATAAAGGCAGCTTGTCAAGGCAGCAGCAACTGTAAGGAGTTTGTCCGCAACATACAGCAGAGTCACCATTGGAACTTGCATTTGGACGCAGGCGAGCAGAACTTGTTCAGCTCGACATAGCAGCCCCACCGCAACCAGCTCCGGGAAACAGAAAAACAGGTGACAGAGGTCGGATTCGACAACTCGCGCAACAAGCGCGCCAAGAAGCAAGGTCGTCTGACGATGTGCATCGAGATGTTGTCCAGTACGTAAGCCTAAGTTCTGGCCACAGAGTATTCTTTTGATTTCGTGGCATCCTCTGCCACACCCCACACCAGTATAGGTCTGTTCTTCATCCTTGAGAGCTCATGAGGCACGAAAATGTCACTTGGACTGACCTTGGTTGCCAGGCATTCGCCTACGATATCCAGACACCAAGCGCCTAACAACGCCAACCAGCCTTATGCGCAGCCCTCCACCTGAGGTGATGAATCCTACTTTCCAAAGATCCAAAAACTGTACCAGCAAGGACAACCCACCTGGACCACCACAAGCGCCCCATCAGCAGCAACAAGACCCGCCTTCGCCGCCCGAGCAACAAGACCACACCGAAGTTTCAAACCCTCCTTCTTCCGCGCAACCTCCGTTCCTCAACCGCAACCGACGGAACCACTGCTTCCACCAGTTCCAGCAGCCGACGCTGACGATGTGGAAGAACCATTTCAACCATTGGAAGCAGCAATCAGAATGCCAAAGAAAGCCAAAGATAGTCCGCAGGAACAACGACCTTCAGTTCCAGCATTATCCTCAAATGATCCACTACCGCTTCCCATTGCTTCGCCAGCAGAGGTGATCCAAAGCATTTACAACAAACTGTTTCCTGCGCATTTGTCCGAGAGCTCAGACTCACACAGATCTCGCCAGTGCACTGACGAGATCCACACCTGGTAATTGATGAGGCGTACTGGAGTCAATTGAGTCATGATCCAAAAGTGCGTAGCAACGCTGGGTCATTCGCTATTCAAGGCCAACCCATTTGTGAACACTGTCCCGATCAGCGACCACGGGGGAGTCATTTGCGTTCCTCGCAAGCGATACAAACATGACATAGGCTCTGTTTGCCAAGTGCTCAATGATGATAACCCAGCCGTACTGACACTATTCACACAGACAACAATCTTCAAGCTTTCCACCACTCAAAACCTCACCGTACAGAAGAGAAGAAAGCGAGCCCGCAAGAGATTCAGAGTTATTCCAAGCAGCTCCTTGTAACCAAGTTGCTTGGCAGCGAATCCGGGCCGGGACATATCCCACATGGGTTTGCAAAAAGCCTTTCTTCAAGGCTGATGAAATCATTTGTGCGATTCAATCTTACGTCGGAGGCCGCATTAAGAACGCCCCGGGCATTGGTGAACCCAAGTCACCACCTGACGACTCCAAAGAGACTCGTCGGATCAGCGAGACTTCACTATTATCTTAGCCTACGCTTGTCAGGACTTTCATTGACAGAGATTGTGGTCCGGTCCTGGCTGGCCCCACCAGCAGAAGAATTTGCACCACAGGAGCCTGAAGAAAAAGAAGCAGAACCTTGTATGCAAACCCGCTCAACCAAAGGAGTGTGGCAAAGGCGAGAACAACAAGAGGTCCTTCGCGCCGGACAAACATGATCATGATCATGGTCATGGTCATGGTCATGACGATGATGATGATGATGATGATGATGATGATGATGATGATGATGATGATGATGATTCCGAAGAGAGCGTTTTGCCACCAAATCGGTGGGCTGCCTGCTGCAGGGTGGGAGATGCGTGTGAGGATGCTCTCGCAGGGGTACATGGCAGGGAGACATGGGCAATCTCGTGTTCCTCATCATGCGGTGCAAGCCGAAAAGGTTGTAAGTGGGCTTGCCATGCTGCGAAGACATCTCCATCACTTTGACCGGTGCACCTTTCTGAACTGGACGTTTTGGTGAAGCACGTAGAAAGGGTGTAGCAGTCTGCTGGACATCTTTGGTTTTGAATCACGGGCCAAATCCAGGAATAGGAACATTTCATCCAAGGTTTAGATCTAGTAGCTGTAGGTTTGGATCCAAGATTTCTCTGAAAATCCCCGTCGTCAAACAGGTGAGGATTGGGGGGAACTAGTGCGCACAATATCTCTATAGATATGTGCCAACTACTACATTATCAAAGGAAGTTTAGTTAGAAAACTTCCGTAATACGAAAAGTAGAGTCAGACATGTGACACACGCGAAGGGTGCCCCTGTTCAGCGTGCGGTCTCGCCACGGTCTCGCCACGGGCTCGGAATGTTGCCCACTGTAATGCTCGCGCAGACGTGTTCGGAGGTCCATTTTGCGTGGCAGGCGCGCATTTTGTGTCCGCGCAAGGTCGGGTACAGATTTCGTGGCAGGCGCAGCACATTCGCAAGGTCAAGTACAGATTTCGTGGCAGGCGCGGCGCTTTCGCAAGGTCAGGATAGATAGATGGATAGATAGATCAAATGGGAAGAGAGAGAGAAAGACAGAGACGGAGGTGTAAATCGCGTGGCAGGCGCAGCACTTTCGCAAGGTCGAGCAGGCGCGCCGCTTTCGCAAGGTCAGGTACAGATTTCGTGGCAGGCGCAGCGCTTTCGCAAGGCCAGATTTCGTGGCAGGCGCAGCACTTTCGCAAGGTCAGGTGCAGATAGATAGATAGATAGGAAGAAAGGAAGAAAGTAAAAAAGAAAGAAAGAAGTAAAGAGAAAGAGAAAGGAAGAAAAAGAAAGAAAGCGCGAAAGAAAGAAAGAGCGAGAGACAAAGACAAAGAGGAAGTGCAGATAGATAGATAGATAGATAGAAAGTAAGAAAGAAAGAAAGAAAGAGAGAAAGAAAGACATAAAGAAATACAGAGAAAGAAAGCAAGCAAGCAAGCAAGCAAGAAGGAAAGAAATAAATAAAGAAAGAAAGAAAGAGAGAAAGAAAGACTGACATATATAAAGAAAGAAAGGAAGAAATAAATAAATAAAGAAATCAAGAGATAGAGAGAGAAAGAGAAAGAGAAAGAGAAGTGCAGATAGATAGCTAGAAAGAAAGAAAGAAGTTTCGTTGACTGCCACCGCAAGTGCAGATACTGGAAGTCAAACAGGGTATTAGTCAGTGCCAGCAGGTCTTGAGCGACATAGCAAAAAAGGCGCGCCTTGTCTTGACTCTCCCTGTTTTAGTTCCCCCCTGTCAGTTTGGGGTTGTAGCCGGAGCCACTCGAATGGGGGAAAGGTAGGGCACTGATCTTTTGCATACAGTGTGTTGAGGCCAAAGATAAACTCTTACGGTAGGGTGGTCCCTGTTTTAAACTCCCCCGGTTTTGACTCCTTCTGTTAGTTTGGGATTGTCTTTTGTGCACAGCGTGTGGAGGCCAAAGATACACTCTTCGGGAAGAGGAGAAAGAAAAGGAAGGAAGGAAGGAAGGAAGGAAGGAAGGAAGGAAGGAAGGAAGGAAGAAAGAAAGAAAGAAAGAAAGAAAGAAAGAAAGAAAAAGAAAGAGACAAAGAAAGAGCGCAACCAAAAAATTAAGTCAAGCTCTTCCTATAGGCACTTTTCTCGCTTTAGAGACTTCCGCCGACCGGCTCTGCCAGCTCTACTGGTATAATCATTGTAAACGCATCACGTTGCCCGTTGCCCGCCTCGGCCAGAATGCTTTTGGCTGGCTTTGATGTAATTACCGTGTTTTGGTTTGCCTTGAAGTGTTGTGTTGCTTGAATGAGTGAGTCGGCGCTGAAATGCGCGGGGTGCATGTTATGGCCTCAAGGGCTAGATAGAACAAGAGCCGCAGTCAGAGAGCCACAGAAGAAGGGCAGTGGACTGGGGCCCAGCGAAGCCTGAGAGGAGACGTACGGACTTTGACCGATTTCTGAGGACTGGTTGGATAATTAGGTTTGGCTCTGGGTAAGGGTCATTACGCTTGGCTCTAGTAGAGGGAATTTGATTGGCTTGCGGGGTTCTAGCGGGAATTTATCCGGTTCTCCTGGCATCTGATTGGGGTTTTTTAAAGGATTTGACTGGCTTCTAGAAGGGAGTTTGACCGGCTCTTCGGGGAAGCTGGTCCGTTTGTAGGTTTGACTTGGAGTTGGCTCAGTCCGCCGACATTGTCCTCTCCCTTTTTCTCCTTCTTCCTCTCTCCCTTGTCTCCCTCGTGTGTTCTGTCGTCCTCTCTCCCCCAAGCTTCTCTCTCCTCAATCTCCCTCTCCCTCCCTTCCTCCCTCCCTCCCTCCCTCCCTCCCTCCCTCCCTCCCTCCCTCCCTCCCTCTCTCTCTCTCTCTCTCTCTCTCTCTCTCTCTCTCTCTCTCTCTCTCTGTCTCTCTCTCTCTCTCTCTCTCTCTCTCTCTCTCTCTCTCTCTCTCTCTCTCTCTCTCTCTCTCTCTCTCTCTCTCTCTCTCTCTCTCTCCCTCTCTCTCTGCATTGCAGCGTCACGTCCTGCCTGATTGCCTCAATGTCCCTTCATGACCCTGAGCTGTCATCTCACTGCTGGCTTTCCCCTTGATTTCCCTTTCATGTCCTTGACACGTTTCCCATGATGTCCTGGTCATGTCCCTTCCATGCCTTTCAACTCCCCCTTCATGTCCCTGACATTTTCTCGGTATGTCCACTTCATTTTCCATGTATGTCCCGTTCTTTCGTTGCGAGTCATTTCCCTACATCTCCCGTCGTGCCGATTAGTTTCCTTGTGCTTTGTTTCCCTTTCATTCCCCCTGCACTCCCCTTGTTTTCATTTCTGTCCCTTTCATGTCCCTTTCAGTTCCCCTTTGTTTTCTTTCATTTTTCGTTGCTTTCCTGTCATGTCGACTGCCTATTTCCTCCCCTCATTTCCTTGCACTTCCTTGCGTTTCCCCTTTGCTCCCCAATATTTGCCGTAAAAAACACGGTTTTTCCAGCGTTTTCACAATTAGGACGTCAAAAAACACAGTTTTCCAGATTTTCGGCAAAAGGAGGCAGGAACCCCAAACCAGCAAAGAGCCGGCAGGGGGAATCGAGCCTGGGACCCCTGTTTTGCGACACCAGCTCCCCGAAGACTACGTTTAGTGGAACGTCATCAAATTGCCCACCCCACGTATCAGATGTTGGGTGGGGGGGTTAGGGGGGGGGGTTATCCTCTATCCTCTCTTAGGTGTCCGACACGCCGAGCAATGTTGGCAGATATGTTTCAGATGTTACCCCCCCCAAATCAATTGCGAAAGCTCGCTGCCCACAGGCCCAGTTGCAGCGGATGAACCTAGCAGCGCTCCTCGGGCTCTTGAGCGCGCAGCATCACTTCAAGGCCGTGGTGAACGTGGCGCAGTCTCCATTTTGGGCCTAGTCACCACTTGCGCGTACCGGCATAAAGGGACTTGCGTCATCTACTTTCAACAAAAGAAACCAAAAGAAACCACGTATGCCTTGAGGCAGTTCCAAGAGTTTCTTCTCAGGGTTGATTGCGAATTTCATTGAAACGACCTGGTCACAGACTGATCCGAAGCCATAGCGAGATACTCGGATGATCAGGGGCCATGAAGAACCACGAGACTTAACCTTCCCATCACTCCCTTTGGCTTTGAATCAATATTCGGCCTCCCCTGAATCAAGACAAGCAACACAGGGCAGTGGGGTTTGACCATGTTTGAAGGGGCTGAACCACCCAACTGGGTTTGTTCAACACGGCTGATGCGGGCCACTGGAGCCCGATGCCTCTGAGAGCTGGAAGCTGGCCTCGTGTTTATGTTGGGAACCCAGCTTTGATTGCACGACCCACTATGAAAAACAGCTGGTGTCCCCGTGAAAAAAACTCGGCTCCTGGAAATACCAACGAATAGGGCATGATGATTGCTTGGGGGGGCTATGTTGAGATTTCGCAACACACAATTTCAAATCATTCCGTCAGGATTGTCAATTTCCAACAGCCAACGTGGTAATGGATTCCTGTATTGTATGCCAAGCTGATCACAACAATATGCGGCAAAGGGCCAGCCCTGGAAGGGAGTTTTGCGGGTCTGTCAGACCCGTTGCCCACCCTCCATTTATGTTTGAAGCTTCCGGTCCGCCCTGGATTCGCCGTTTTCCCAGACCATCTAAGTAAGCGGAAACCAGTGAGGCAAAGCACATATTTCTAGTTCCTTCCTCCCACAAGCAAATCACATTACATGGTTTCCACCGCCCCCATTTCAGGGTATTTGGTGCTTTGGGGGGCAAGCGACGCCAAAGGCGGGGAAAGCGGTGATTGTCACGATGCCTCCAGTGGCAATCAGCTGGAAAACAATATGCCCCCTCAAATAGAATTGGAGGAGGGGGCACTACTGAAATTGGATTTGTGGCTCCACTTCCTTGTGGTTGACTACAGCAACCGTAGGACCTTGTCGCCTTCCCTTTGGGGGAGTATTTAACAATTTAGTAGCTGGTTAGTGACCATGGTTAAGACCAGAGTGACTAGCCAGCTACAAAGCAACGTGCGGCTTCAAGCATCAGGGTCTTAATGGACATAAATGTTTGTTCCCGGAAGAGGTATAAAGCAACGCGAGCGGCAAAAGGACACTGCTTTTTTGCAGCTCAATTGAAGCTTGCCTGGCTAGTATACCTGTTTCCTGATACCTGGCTTATACCTGGCCTACCTGCAAAAGGACCACCCTGTCTCTAAGGGCCCAAGCACGGTGGCCCTGGTATTTATTTGGCAATGATCGCCTGAGGATCTAGCCTGTATGCGTTTCCTCAAGTTCCCCCATGCAGTTTCCTGGACTGGGGGGATTTCCGAAACCGCTCGCAGGAGCCTGGCGCTGGAAGATCTGAGGGCTGCTGCGGAGTGAGCCGAAACCAAGGCTCCGGTTCCTTTTTCTTTGATAAAGGACACCAACTTAGGGTCCAATTTCCTTTTTGAACGTTTTGGAACGGAGGGAAGCCCAAGAGACCAGCAAATTTGGGTTTCAAATCCTGTTTGAGGAGCCTCCTATATCAACCGTGACATCCCAAGTGTGGGTGGGTTGCCGCGCATCGTTCATGCGTGACCGGGGCAGCGGCTTGGACCTTTTGTTGATAAGGCACCTCGAATTTTGGGCGGTGGAAGCAAACAATGGGATGTGCAAACACAAGCCGTTCTTTTGGCGCACACACACACACAACTAGAGCTTAGCTTGTTGCTGGCCAATCACTATTTCTGAGCTTTCAGTGAAGGAGAGAACCTCTCAGAGCCACCTGTTGCACACGGGCATGCTCTAAATCACCAAATTACTGGTGTCCTTTTCATCAAGGCCTTTGTATACACGTATCGGTTCAAAGCAATGTTGTGCCGCCTTTCTGAGTCCTGGCCATCCAGCCAGCCCCTGCGATTTTTTAATAGTCGACCTAAGGCAGCAGTGAGAGAGCCGGGTGTGTGGTGCCAAGAATCTTCAAATGCCCGCCTTTTCGCTTGTGAAGCCCTGAAAGGCAGCAAGCTGGCCTTAAGCACATACCCACAATTCGTCCATCCGACGAATCGCGGCCATTCTTGGGCTTCCGTCGCCGGAGGGTTGTTTTCTGGTGACGGATCGATCCAGCGCCGCAGCGTGACAAACAGGTCGCGTGGCGTGGTTCATCCAAACCTGCACGGATCCCTTTCGTAACCCGAAGAATCTTGCAGGGCTCAATTTGGTTCCCCCAAACTCACCTTGAACTGGCAGCCAAAAGGTGACACTTGAAACAACTAGTGGAAAACATGTCGGGCTGGGCCTCGGCGATTCCGCCCCCAAGGTATACACATAAATCATACACATTGGGGCATGCGGGCGTAGGTAGTTCGTTGAGAAGATGCTCAAATGTGGCCAATCCCATTGCTACTTGCTAGCGGTTGCATGATCCAAACATTTCTCCAAGCTCTATTTCTGGGCCTGCGGCCTCTAGCCGGCTACGCCTCTTTGAAGTTATACCATGTCATGTCATGTTTTTTGTATGGGAAACGTATCCTGTGCTATGCTATGGTTGTTTCGGTTATGCATGTTGCCCACCCCAACCCCAGATGATGCCGGGGATGCCAGCTTTCTGGCCCAACCCAGAAGGCTGACATGACATGTGGTCGCGCGCACGCGCACCAGAGGCCCCAGAAAGAGCAGCCTATAAAGAGCAGCCCGCAAGCCAGCCCGGAAACGCAAATGCAACAAAACACTGTAAATAGCAGCGTTTTATGGCTGGGGTCGCCCGCGCGCGCGCCAGAAGGCCCGAAAACCAACGGGAGAAAAGCAAGGACCGCGCAGCACGCGAGCCAGCCACAGCAAAAGCAAAACGGACAGAACAACAGCCCACCGCTCACCACAGCGGTTTCTGACGGTATTTACAGCGTTTTTTAGAGCGAGGACCCAGCATCGCCGGCATGCCCGGCAGCGCTTGGCACCAAAATGCGCGAAAATGAGCCTCGCTCATATCCCTCCGACACCTTCTAAAAAACAGTGCTTCATGGGTTGAGAGGCTTTTTGAAGGAAGTCTTGATGATGCAGACCAAGCCCCGCTGAAGCATCACCGACGCCCAACCCCAGACCCTGCATATACGCGATGTTTTGCGAGGGTTTCCCACAGGCTAGCAGGCTAATTGCCTAGCGGCGACATGCTACCCCAGGAGGCGTAGCCGGATTTACACGCTACGCGATACAGCAGGCCACTGAGAACCCAGCCCGTCAGGCCCGTTCCTGCACCCACCCGCCCACCCGCCCATCCGCTTTTCCATCCATTTTCTATCCATGTTCCCTGAATTTTCCATCAATCTTCTATCGGTTTCTCCATCAATTTTCCAAGAATTTTCCATGACAGTTCCACGCATTTGCATTAACCTTTCGCAATCCTGTTTCCATTCATTCCATCTATGCATTTTCCAGGAACTTTCCATCAATTGTCCACACATTTTCCATCCATCCCTTTTCCCTCCATTTCCGCAAACTGTTCATCAATCTCCCTTCATTTCCCTTCTAATTTTTCATGACTTCCCCAGCCAATTTCCATACATTTTCCATCAAGTTCCAGTTGCCACACATGTTCCATCAATTTTGCATCCTTTTTGTCCACCCTGTTTCCAGTTCATTCCACCGATTCATTTTCCATGAATTGTCTACTCAATTTTCTCTCCATTTTCCGCTAACTTTTCATCCATGTCCATTCATTTCCCTTCTTAGTCCATTTTCTAGCAATTTTCAATACACATGTTCCATCAATTTTGCATCCTTTTTGTCCATCCTGTTTCCATTTCATTCCATCCATCCATTTTGCATGCACATTTCCCTTCCTTTTCCCACATGGGCATTTCAGCGCAAAAAGTCTACACATGGTCGGCGCATGGTCGGCGGCAGTGGGCGCCGGCCCTTATACCTGAAGGTAGGCCTCCGGCCTAGGCCAAGCCCGTTCCTGCACCCCACCCACCTACCCACCCGCCCGCCCAAGATTCTAAGACTTTAGTAGTTTCAAGAGGTTTAGGTGTTAATGTTTAAGATTCCAAGATTGCAAGATTTTGAAATTCCAAGATTTGAAGGCTTTAAGATTTCAAGATTTCAAGCCAGGCCATTTTCCATCCATTTTAAGATGTAAAGGTTTTAAGGTTTCAATATTTACAAATTTTCAGATTTGAAGATTTTCGGAAATCAAGATGTTAAGATTTGAAGATCTTAATATTTCAACAAGAATCTAAGAGTTTTAACATTTTAAGATTCTAACATTTTAAGATTGTAAGATTTTCGGATTTGAGGAAATATAAGATTGTAAGAGTTTTTCCAGCTCTCCATCAATTTCCCATCCGTGTTCCATCCGCCTTCCATCCGTTTTTCCATCCATTTTCTATCCATGTTCCCTGAATTCTCCATCAATCTTCCATCGGTTTCTCCATCAATTTTCCAAGAATTTTCCATGACAGTTCCACGCATTTGCATTAACCTTTCGCAATCCTGCTTCCATTCATTCCATCTATGCATTTTCCAGGCACTTTCCATCAATTGTCCACACATTTTCCATCCATCCCTTTTCCCTCCATTTTCCGCAAACTGTTCATCAATCTCCCTTCATTTCCCTTCTAATTTTTCATGACTTCCCCAGCCAATTTCCATACATTTTCCATCAAGTTCCAGTTCCGCTTCATGCAGGCGCCTGCTTGTTAGCTGCAAAGGTCTTGGGATATTTTGCTCGCAGAGGCATGGAAGGACCTCGCTGGCTTAAGGGAATCGAGCTTTTAGACCTTTGGGTTTTTTCTATGGTCCACTTCTAGTAAAGGTTCTACAGGCTCAACCTTGTATTTCCAGATCCTTTGAACATGTGACACGATTTGGTCACCTAAACTTGAAGTCGCAAAGAAAAACTTGGCATAACACAGCCAACGCAGGGAACTTCACCACGGTCGGGGACGTGTCCACGGGCACCCTGACTGACTCCGGCGCAGCGGCCGCGGCGAGCTTCGCAGCCACCGGCTTCATTTTCCGCCAACTTTTCATCCATCATTGGCCCATTTTCCAGCAATTTTCCATGAATTCCCCAGCCAGTTTCCATACATTTTCCATCAGTTTCCATTTCCACACGTGTTCCATCCATTTTGCATCCTTTTTGTCCATCCATTTTCCATGAATTGTCCATCCACTTTCCCTACAATTTTCCAGCCCCAGCATCACCAGCATTATCTGCATCAATGTCTGCCATGGATGCGGATGATACAGGTGATGCCGGGGATGTTGTCCACTATGGGCACCCCCAACAAAACGCTCGTTTTTTGACTCCGCGGGACGATGCTCAAAAAAATCGTCAAAAATCGCCTAAACGAATCCGCAAATCCTTCGCCCCCTATTAGTGCGGGCGCAGGGCATTTCCGCGCAAAAAGTCTACACATGGTCGGCGCATGGTCGGCAGCAGTGGGCCTAGGTATCATGACCACGGGGTCTGGGCCCCTGGTGGCCGGATTTAAGGGCTGCTGCGTGCCGCCAAGGTTGCAAGACTATTGTCGACCGTCTGGTTGTTTCCCGTGCTCTCCGGGCACGGAGATGGGTTTGCGCGCCGCGTGAGCAGTGCAAGATATCACGAGAGCATGGTCTCTTATAGGGGTAATCCCGTGCATAGAACGGTTTCACCTTTGCTGTTGGAATTTGCGTCTTGCTCGTGGTCTTGGCGGCAGCAGGCCTAGCTTAGCGCTTGCGACCATCAAAGATTCGGCAGTCAAGCGTCAAGAGTCAAGACCCTTTGGGATTGGTTCTGATGAACAACGCTCAAAAAAAGGTTTCTGTTCGCCCTGCCTCGAACCGAAAAGCGATGAAGGCGCAATCGCCTGACATGGTCAAAGGCACAGAGAGTTCCACTTAAACCTGTTCACTTGTGTTTTGAAACTGGATTTCGGTCACACTTCAACATGATGCATGCTTTCCTCAGTTTCTTTGTGGGGTCCAGGTCGAATCCAGAGCGAACTGCGTACAAATAGTATATATATATATAGAATCCAAGATAGAATTACACCCAGGGTGTCCCCTCTTGAGGAAAACAAGCTACCCTGTTGAAGTCCAACTTGCTCGGGCAAATCACACAGCTAGCCATCCATGTAGCTCCCATATGGTGTACAGTCGCCGTTTTTGTTCCTGAGTTCATTGGAGCCCTTCGACGAATGCGCGCCAGACTCTTTCAGCGCGACGCTCCCCGTAAGAGCCCCCCCTTCGCGCCGCTGGCGAGGCTGGCCATCCGATGAAGACTCTCTGTTTGACGGGGTCCAATAAACGGGTTCCCAGCTTGCACCAAGGCCAAAACAAAACTCACTGCTAAAAGTTGAACAGTGCAAAGTCTGTGTGTAATGGCTCTGTGTGTCTTGTTTTCTGGCTTCCAAGCAAGAAAGCAAACTAAAACCCATTTGTTGGAACCCATTTAGGGCCACCCAAATTATTCAAGCATGCCTTTTCTTCCCGCAACATGTTTTTCTGGTTTCAAGGTGTGAAATTTGTCGTTGTGTGGGTTTCAGTTCTCCAAAGAAAGGTTGAACATCCTTTAGCTGACATTGGGGTGTCCAAAAATATTCGGAGACACCCTTTGGGGGGAAGCCAAAGCAACCCAAATAGGATAATGGCCAAAAGCCTTTGATGATTTCTGCTCTTCCGGTTTTTCCACGACTTTTTGTGGATACAACGAAACAAACGACCCAAATTTGGGAGCGGTGTGGAAACTGGTTGTTTGGGTATCCAGTGGAGTATCTGGGGCACGATGGTAGTCATTTGAGGGCTTGCTCAAAACTTTGGATCAAGCATGCGGCGAAAAGCGCATGCGCCGGCTGTAGGGATGCCTAGGCTCCGTGTCACCTCTGCAGTGCGAAGTCAACCACAAAACGCACGACATTAGAACGTGGCAGATCATGACAACATCACCATCGACAACAAACAGGAGTAATTTCCGTTGAGTGCTTACTTTGAATCGGCCGAAACTGGTCTGGTGGCATGTAAAGGCAGCCCGGACAAGTCTGGTTCAGATGGTGTTTGTTCCAAAACGGTCTGCAAATCCGTTGGCAACTTCACCAAAGTCAAACAATCCAAGAACAAAGCTCACTTCCAGCCCTCAGCAACACCGGAGGGTCTGCGATTCATGTCTGCTTCTATGATGTGTGTGTGTGTGTTGTGAAGGGAGCGTAGCAGCGCAGTGGCAGCAGCCACGCAAACTTTACAATCCTTCAAATGTTCCGCAACGTAGTCTCTTGCTGCAAAGCCTCACATGCACAGCTGGAAGCTGCGTGTCACGCTTTCTCTGATACAACCTCCAGTGGCCGTGGGGAAACGGGCACCCAGATCTTGGCAGTCGACGTTGCACGGAAACCCCCTGCAAAAAAAGGAAACAAGGAAGCGATATACTGGAGGTCCGGGAAGTCGATTTGATGCCGGCTCCTGGCAACGCGGCGGAGCCGGCGTTCGATTTTGATCTGTCGCAAAAGGGGCTGCCACCGTGGTTCCTCGCAAACTTCGCACCCAAGCAACCAGTTTCCAAACTTGCAGAAAGCAAACGTAGCCTCTCAATATGCACAAATTAGGTCGTGGATACAACGAACTTCCAACTTCCGCTATGGAGAAAAAGACCGTCCTCACAGCCCTCCAGGCCCATCACGGTTCCCTAGATACTCCACTGGAGACCTACACAACCAGGTGTGGAAAGCCAACATAGCCTCCCCAACTTATGCCATTTGCTTCGTTGTATCCACGACCATGTTGTGGATACAACGAACTTCCACCTCCTCAATGGAGAAAAAACACTTTCCGCACAGCCCTCAAATGACTACCATGATTCCCAAGACACTCCACTGGAGACCTGCGCAACCAGTTTCCGCACCCGCAGAGAGCCTACGTAGCCTCCCAATATGCACAAATTGGGACGGTCGTGGATACAATGAACTTCCAACTCTTCTATGGAGAAAAAGACCGTCCGTCCTCACCCTCCAAGCCCATCATGGTTCCCTAGATACTCCACTGGAGACCTACACCGCCAGTTTCCACACCAACACAGCCTCAATATGCACAACCCACGCCATTTGTTGTATCCACCGTATGAACGAACTTCCAGCTTGGCGCTGCTTCGGATGACTTTTAAGGAGTCCCGCTTCTGCTGACTTGGCTGAGTAGAACATCATGACTCATCCGCAGCATCACTTGCAGTCATCATGATAATCATGTCCACGCATCTTTTGCATCGGCATCGCCAGTCGCATGATAATCATCAGGACGCATCCTCAGCATCACCAGCAGTCATGATGATAATCATGACGACGCATCCTCTGCAGCACCAATGCTGTCTAACGCCGCGCTTGAAATGTATACTATAGAAAGAGATGGTCATGACTACGATGATGATGATGATGATGATGATATTGATGACGAGGGTGACAAGGATGATGACTGTGATGGTAATTGTCCTGCTGTCATCATGATAATCATGTAGTTCAGCAATCATCATGATTGTCATGTCCAATCAGCATCACCAGCAGTCATGATGATAATCATGACTACGCATTCTCTGCATCACCGATGGCGCCTGACGCCACACTTGAAATGTATAGTATAGAAATAGAAAGAGATGTTGATGACTACGACGATGATGATGATGACGAGATTGATGACGAATCGGAAGATCAGCATCATGACGCATCCTGAGCATCACCAGAATTCATCGATAAGCATGTCCACGCATCTTTTGCATTTCAAATAGGATGACAATCATCATGACGCACCCTCAGCATCACCAGCAGTCATCATGATAGTCATGACCACGCATCCTCTGCATCACCAACGGTGCCTAACGCCCACAGTTGAAATGTGTAGTATAGAAATAGAAAGAGATGCTGATGACTACGGTGATGATGATGATGATGATGATGATGATGATATTGACGACGAGGGCGACAAGGATGATGACTGTGATGGTAATTGTCCTGCAGTCTTCATAATAATCATGTAGTCCAGCAATCATCATGGTTGTCATGTCCACGCATCTGCAGCATTTCAATTCGGCTGATAATCATCATGACGCATGCTGGATGATAATCATCATGACGCATCCTCAGCATCACCAGCAGTCATGATGATAATCATGACTACGCATTCTCTGCATCACCATCGGTGCCGAACGCCACACGTGAAATGTATAGTATAGAAAGAAATGCCGATGACTACGATGATGATGATGCCGAGATTGATGACAATCGGAAGATCAGCATCATATATGACGCTTCCTGAGCATCACCACGAGTCATCGTGATAAGCATGTCCACACATCTTTGCATTTCAATTAGGATGATAATGATTATCATCTCATGACGCATCCACAGCATCGCCAGCAGTCATCATGACAATGATGACTGCCTCTGCATCACCAATGGTATCTAACGCCACACTTGAAATGTATAGTTTAGAATAGAAAGAGATGCTGATGACTACGACGCATCCTCAGCATCACCAGCAGTCATGATGATAATCATGACTACGCATTCTCTGCATCACCGATGGCGCCTGACGCCACACTTGAAATGTATAGTGTGGAAATAGAAAGAGATGCTGATGACTACGATGATGATGATCACGAGGTTGATGACAAATTGGAAGATGAGCAGCATGATGCATCCTCAGCATCACTTGCAGTCATCATGATAAGTATGTCCACGCATCTTTTGCATTTCAAACAGGATGACAATCATCATGATGCATCGCCAGCACTCATCATGACAATCATGACTACGCACCCTCTGCATCACCAATGGTCTCTAACGCCACACTTGAAATGTATAGAAAGAGATAGTGATGACTACGATGATGATGATGATGATGATGATGATATGGACGACGAAGGTGACAAGGATGATGACGGTGATGATAATTGTCCAGCAGTCACCATGATAATCATGTAACAGTCCAGCAATCATCATGATAATCATGTACGCGCATCTGTAGCATTTCAATTCGGCTGATATTCATCATGACGCATCCTGAGCATCACCAGCAGTCATCATGATAATCATGTCCATGCATCTTTTGCATCTACAATCGGATGATAATCATCATGAGGCATCCTCAGCATCACCACAGCCTCTGCATCACCAATAGTGTCTAACTAACGCCCTTGAAATGTATAGAATAGAATAGAAAGAGATGCTGATGATTACGATGATGATGATGCGGACATTGATGGTGTCTAACGCCACAATTGAAATGTATAGTATAGGAAGAGATGCTGATGACTACGATGGTGATCATGACGATATTGATGACGAATCGGAAGATCAGCATCATGACGCATCCTGGGCATCGCCAGGAGTCATCATGATAAGCATGTCCACGCATCTTTTGCTTAGCATGTCCACGCATTTTTTGCATCTCAAATCGGAGCTACAATTTAAGTCGAAAAAACGAGATGATGATGACCATCATGATGGCGATCTTGTCGCCACCCTTCCCGTTTGCCTCCCCTTAGGAGAAGGGGTCGGCGGATATGCGCTTTCCGTGGGTGGATAGGGTTCTTTGTCATGGAGAAGGCTCATAAAGTGTAAACTCGTTGCCAGTCAACTTAACAGCTCGACTGAACAGTCAGGACAAGCGGCACTTGTGTTGACGAATAGCTTTGTGTTTGGTCTCTCCCACTTGTCAACGTGTTCGGAAAGGCATTCCGAGCCCTCCTGCACTCGCTAGCTTGCAAAGGCTGCTACAGTGCTCGATTTGGCAACGAGTCATTGTTTGGTTTTTGAGCTTTCAAGTGATCCTGCATCTTTCGACGATTCCACTTGTCGTCTTGGGGCTTTCCCCGTTTCATTGTTTTCACTCCATGGCAAAACGGCGAAGCGACGTTCGCGCCGATCACGGCTGCGGTACTGCATTTGGAAGCCGGGAGTCTATGCTCGTCATCCATTGTAGCAAGCAGGGTGATCCTTGCAAAACTGCCAGACATGATTGGAACTTCTTATTTTCTTGGAGTGTCTTGGGGTATGTAAGTTTGTCCGCAAACGAACTATGGACACGAAAGATGAGTAAACCCAAAATCCACTGTAGCAGGGACCGGCTGGATATTGGCTTTGGCTCATGTCATGCGCTGGCGCTGTGCCATTGTAAATCCAGCATTCATGTTAGGGACCATGCAAAATTGCACGGATAGTGAGATGCGTGGGATTGCGCTGTCATTGGGTAGGGCGGTATCACAAAAGTGGACCTCCCCCCGCCTTTTGCCCCGTGCCTTTGGCGCAACTGGAGACTGCTTCGCAAGCAAACTTGGAGGATGTTTCAAGTGCACCGCGAAAAGCAGCGACTTCTCCTCGCGCTCCGACTTGTTTCATGGACTGGTTTACTCAGTGACCTTCCGCAACGTCTTGGGCTATTCGGGGCCGCTCCCTCGTGGAGCCGCTAATTTCCGTGCCCCGCGAAACGAGCTTCTGAATTTGGCAAACCTATTTCAGTTGGTCACGTGGGCGCCCTTCAACTTTGGATTTCCGTCTGGAGCACCACTAGAGAAATCCTTATCAATCGATTGCCCACTAAAGACTTCAACCGACCAAATGAGGGAGCCATAGCCTACCACAGGGCTGCTGAAAAGAACCTAGAAAGCAAGGGTTGTGGGTTCTAGTGACGATTGACGACAGACTTTTGGGGCCAACGCCCCATGCTCTGATGCTCTGATTTGACCTCTGGCCAGGGTCGGTGGCAAAAAAGTTTGAATCCTGAATACAGCAAGCAATCAAAGTATGCTGGACACGTTTTGATCATGTTTTGCACGGAGTGATTCGGCCCCTCCCCACACCCAAGGGGTAAGAACGCAAGGCAACCCCCTAAGAGGGGCTGTTGGGTTGGCCCAGCTCAGGACCCTCAGAGCCATTGGTTTCCCCTGAACGATCCGCCTTTTGACTGGCCCTTTTTCTTGGGCTGAACACAAGACAGGGTTTTTGAGTTTCCTTTTATTGGTGGATTTCATCATCTTGTTTCCAAAAGACATCGAGTTGGAACCCTCCCTTGCTGACTGCTTTTATTTATGTTCAGGACAATGGAATGTCAGCCCAGCATTTGTCCTCTGAGGTTGGTTGAAGTCCTGGGTGCTAAATGAATGTTGTCTGACGGAGTTGTGTTCGTTCGAAGCCCCTGCTGGAATTCGCCAGGAAAAAGCAATAAACTCTCTGGAGTTTGCACCCAAAGGCTTAGACCCATTGGGTCTTCATTGAAACAAGCAAAACCCGCAGTTTAAGCCTGTTTGTCCGCGTCTTTTTAGGTTTGGCGTCGCTCAGTTCCGCAGCTTGGAGAGCCTCCAAAGTCAGAAGCTGATTAGCGAAGACAGAATTATGGGAGTCAAACATTCACAACAATCAAAATCGGGTCCACATCTGACCCACAGCAATGGTCAGGCTTTTTTTGGATGCTGCCACATACCCAACTTTTTCCTGAGGTATGATGCCAATCCCTGACTAAACAAAGGTGGCGTCACAAGGCGGGTATTGGAGAGGGTCGGAGAGAGTTCCTCTCGCCAGGCTCTGAGGTGAGGCTGCTTCCCTTGGACACGGTCAACGTGTCGGTGGCAGAGGCCCCTGGATCTCCGATTCGGTTACTTGGGGATTGGGCTTCCTGGAGGTACCAAATGTTGGGGGTTGGTACTGATGGTCATGAACCTCTTACCGCGGGGGAAACCTCTTTAAAGGGATGTGATTTGGGTGGGTGCAATGGGGGCTCAAGAAAAACTCACGGAGCTGGGGGCGGTTCTCCTTTGGGCTTGGAGCATGAGCCTTAGCCATACCTGTTTCTTTCGCATCCCAGCCCCTCTCCAACCCGCAGGTCGGCCAACAGAATGCATTGAACACCATGGACCCGAAACAATGAACTCCGATTTCCAAAAGAAGATTCCTCGAATGTTGTTCTATCCTGTTCTGGGCTGCGTGAAACCGAGATTCACCCCACCCCCCACCCCACCCCACCCCACCCCACCCCACCCCACCCCACCCCACCCCACCCCACCCCACCCCACCCCACCCCACCCCACCCCACCCCACCCCACCCCAACCCCACCCCACCCCACCCCACCCCACCCCACCCCACCCCACCCCACCCCACCCCACCCCACCCCACCCCACCCCACCCCACCCCACCCCACCCCACCCCACCCCACCCCACCCCACCCCACCCCACCCCACCCCACCCCACCCCACCCCACCCCACCCCACCCCACCCCACCCCACCCCACCCCACCCCACCCCACCCCACCCCACCCACCCCACCCCACCCCACCCACCCCACCCCACCCCACCCCACCCCACCCCACCCCACCCCACCCCACCCCACCCCACCCCACCCCACCCCACCCCACCCCACCCCACCCCACCCCACCCCACCCCACCCCACCCCACCCCACCCCCCCCCACCCCACCCCACCCCCCCCCACCCCACCCCACCCCACCC
>CAUJNA010000306.1:90000-92500 GCA_963377175.1 Effrenium voratum | reverse complement strand
CCACAGCAGCTGCAACAACCCCGGCAACACAACAACCACAGCAGCGCAACATGCAATAACACCAACAATGATAACCAATAACGACAACAACCAACAGCCGACCAACAACCAGCAAGCAGCAACAATAGCAACAGCCAACAACAACCAACAAAAACAACAATAAACAAGACAAAGCAACATAACAGCAACAACAACAACAACAACAAGAACAAGAACAAAAAACAACAAGAACAAGAACAAAAAACAACAAGAACAAGAACAAAAAACAACAAGAACAAGAACAAAAAACAACAAGAACAAGAACAAAAAACAACAAGAACAAGAACAAAAAACAACAAGAACAAGAACAAAAAACAACAAGAACAAGAACAAAAAACAACAAGAACAAGAACAAAAAACAACAAGAACAAGAACAACAAACAACAAGAACAAGAACAAGAACAAAAAACAACAAGAACAAGAACAAAAAACAACAAGAACAAGAACAAAAAACAACAACAGCAGCAGCAGCAGCAGCAGCAGCACAAGCAGCAGCAGCAGCAACGGCAACAACAGCAGCAGCAGCAGCAACAGCAACAACAACAACAACAACACAAACCAAGCAAGCACAACAAAAAAGCAGACTCCTGCGCTGAGGCCATCGAAAGCAAAAGAATGCCTGCGCGACTTCAGACTTGAAAGGTTTTCCAGAAGTTGATCAGGTATCTGATAAATCACGATAGTATCAGTTCAACCACAGATAGCGTCAGATTGGCAATAGGACGAGACATGTTTTGTCCATATGGACAACAGAACAATACAAACCACCAGAGTTAAAAGGGATGTTGAGCAGGAATTGATCGGACCTGAGCCGCCCTTGGTCCCTTGTTTTGGGGGGCTCCTCTAAAGTTCTCCATCGTTCTTGACGGAAAGTTTAAGGCCGTATACAAGGGAAAGATCATACGCCCATCGGGTGTCTCTTTTTTCTCAGGCTGCCCTTTTGGGGTTTGACGGGGGAGCTTGAAGGAACCATCCATTTTTGAGGGGCTCCACGATATCCTGTTTCGAGGCAACCCCAAATGGCAGTGCTTGCTTTGGAGGGAAACCCCACTTGGTCGGATTGAAAGGGAAAAGGACATCACCCAATTTGAAACGGTTATGAGACATATCCTATTTCGAAGCGGAGGGCTTTCCTAAAACCAGAAGCCTTCCGGCCATTGAATGCCGGACTGAAACGAAAGTGTATATGATTCTTGCGAAACCTCTTCTTTTGAAAATGCACCCTAACCAAACATTAGGTATAGTATTTGCAGAAGGCTTGCGCAAGACAGCAACCAACCAGTATCGACCTTTCAAGAAGCTGGATTAGTTTCCGTGTTTTTTTCTCCAACAGCTGCAAGCGATGGGGTCTCAGCCCAGATAGGCTGCCGGGTGGTCCGGGGCTGCTCTGAGGTAAGGTTCCGCTGGGTTCTGCGAGGGTTCTGCGAGTGTTCTGCGAGGGTTCTGCAAGGGTTCCGCGAGGGTTCCACGAGGGCTCAGGGTTCCATGGCGGTTCCGCGAGATGGACGGGGCGGATCCTACGCAAGGGTCAGGGTTCCACGGCGCGGTTCCGAGGAGGGTTCCGTGGGTTCTGAGGAGGGTTCTGCAAGGTTCTGCAAGCGAGGTTCTGCAAGGGTTTGGGGGGGCGGGGGTTTTCTGCGAGGGTCGGGGGTTCCGAGGAAGGTTCGCGAGGGTTCCGGGAGGGTGCAGGGCGCCGAGGAGGGTTCTGCAAGGGTTCC
Source organism: Effrenium voratum (assembly GCA_963377175.1). NCBI lineage: Eukaryota > Dinophyceae > Suessiales > Symbiodiniaceae > Effrenium > Effrenium voratum. The sequence continues at coordinate 90,743 of CAUJNA010000306.1, read as the reverse complement.
GAGAATGCAGCTGGCAGCTCCGAGGAGGGTTCTGTGAAGGATCCGCGAGGATTCCATCAAGGTTCTGGAGCAGCTTGCGCTGTTGGGGATATCACCTGAACTTATCGCAAGTTGGGTGTTTAGAGTGGTTCTTGGGCATGGTTGCAGGGAAAAACTACCCTCAACCTTTAATTCACGTGCGCGGGCAAACTTCTGCCGCCCCTTGGCGGAGGGTTCGTCCTCCAACGTGATCTCCGAAAGCTATGGAGTGAATTGGAAGGAGGATTGACTTGCGCTACCTTGATATCGACAACCCTGGGTTTCCTGGGCGAACCCAACGCTCTGTGTGTCAGAACTAGGGAGGGCGATGCCCAACAGTACAAGGGATGGTAGTCCAGCTAGCCTGCTGCTTCAGCTTGTGCAAGATCACTTTGACAATTGTGCATCAGCATCAGGACCGATTGATTCCACGCAAGATCATGCAGGTGCAGTATCCTTTCGACGTCGAGCAGTTTAGGGGGGCCTTTACCGGCCTTTACTAGTCAATAGTTCGGACAATAAATGAGAGAGACCAAGGACGATGTTTGCAATCTCACCCATAAAGAAGGTTTCGTTCGTGGGGGGCCTTGCGTTTGGGTTGGTGAACTGCCGAGTTCGCGCCAGGTCTACACGAGGCAGGGACGGCAGGAGGTGGAAGGGGTCCGGCAAACAAGTCCCTCGTGAGGAGGTCCAATACATCATGTCATGATTACATCACTTGCAAC
>CAUJNA010000306.1:75000-82500 GCA_963377175.1 Effrenium voratum | reverse complement strand
TGTATGTATGTATGTATGTATGTATGTAGTATCTGTGTAGTGTATGTATGTATGCATGTATCTATGTATGTATGTATGTATTTATGTAATGTATGTATGTATGTATGTATGTAATGTATGTATGTATGTATGTAATGTATGTATGTAATGTATGTATGTATGTAATGTATGTATGTATGTAATGTTATGTAATGTTATGTAATGTTATGTAATGTTATGTAATGTTATGTAATGTTATGTAATGTTATGTAATGTTATGTAATGTTATGTAATGTTATGTATGTATGTATGTATGTATGTATGTATGTATGTATGTAAGTAATGAATGTAATGAATGTAATGAATGTAATGTAATCCAATGTAATGTAATGTAATGTAATGTAGTGTAGTGTAGTGTAATGTAATGTAATGTATGCATGCATGTATGTATGGCAACATTGTGACACAGGGGGGCATCGCAATTCCATGCTGGTGTCGCAGAAAGCGCTCTACCCAGCTTTTTGTAGGACGGGTGGCCTGACCTCCTGATCAACGAATTGAGCATTTGGCTGCAAAACATCAGGGTTTCCAAAACCTAGCATCACACAATATTTATCGTTTGACGGTTGTCCTTGACATGAGGCCATACAAAACTGATGCTTGAGTTACCAGCTTCGGGAAGCCCGATCGACTTAGAGAAAGGGCTATGTTTCACAACCATGATTGGCTAGTGCAGTGGGGCAGCCTGATTGTCCGACCCCTATCCTTTTGTTTCACCCCAAAACTATGAAGCAAAACAATCAAGCTGTCAAATCACAGGTTGGGGATGGGAAAAAAGTTAAACAACATGAGCTGGCACCCCATTTGTTTCGTGACACTTTCCAAAGCCTCTTTTCAATGCCCCTTTTCAATGCCCCTTTTCTTTGGTAGCTTCACTTATTATGGAACCAACCCCAAAATGAATCGGTCCCCGATTTTCCCGAAAGGCTCACGAGGTTGCAACCTTCCCACCAGGGAAGGGCGCAACGAAGGTCGGGGGTGCGGCTGGTGGACGATGATTTGGAGAGTCAGGAGATCGGAGGCGCATTTTTGTTGTCGATCAAGGTGCCGCGCGATTGATCCTAATTGCTACCAAAAAGCGAGGGGCCTGCGGGTTGAACAAGCGGAATCATCCCAATCACGCTGGCGGAGGGTTGACGCTGTCGCGAGGGACTAGGCCATGGGCCGTGCACCCCAGGTTGCTCCATCCAGCCATCCATGTATCCATACGATCGAGGTACTCTGCACGTTTCCTAAGCTTCAAGGCGCAAGAAACATGAAGTTAATCTTAACATTCTGCGCTGGACTTGCTTCGGTTCCATTTTTGGTCGGCCAAAACAAATCGGGGACGTTTCCAATGTCGATTGAACTCCCCTTTGGTGGATTGATGTTTGGAGGGGACATAAAATGAAACTTGTATTTTGTTTGTTTCTGGGGGGATGCCAAAGTCCGAAGCTGAGCTTGCTTCTTGAAGTGTCTTGTTCTCAACGGCTTCCTCATAGGCAGTCACAGTCATAGCCACGCTCACCAGCAACAGTCACTAGCAGTCGCGCATGGCCTATATCGTAGCACACTTTGGCAATGTAAGGCAAAGACCCTTCGCGGCAGGCGCAGCATAGAGGGATGGATAGATAGATTGATGGATAGATAGACCGATAGATAGATAGATAGAAGTATTAAATATAGATAGATAGATGGATAGATAGATAGATAGATAGGTGGAGAGAGAGGTAGGTAGGTAGACAGATAGATAAATATAAATATTTAGAAAGATAGATATATTGATAGATAGACAGATAGATGGAGATATCGAGAGAGAGAGAGAGAGAGCCAGAGAGTGAGAGAAACTCATAGATAGATAGATAGATAGAAAGATCGCTAGATAGATAGATAGATAGATAGATAGAAACATAGATAGACACATAGATATATATATATATATATATAGATAGATAGATAGATAGATAGATAGATGGAGAGAGAGGTAGGTAGGTAGATAGATAGATAGATAAATAATTTAGAGAGGAATATATAGTTAGCTACATAGATAGATAGATATAGAGAGAGAGTGAGAGGGATAGACAAAAGAGATAGATAATAGATAAATAGACAAGCATATAGATAGGTAGAGAGAGAGAGAGAGAGGTAGATAGAGACATAGATAAATAGAAAGTAGATAGACAAATAGATAGATAGATAGGTAGATAGATGGGTAGAGAAAGAAAGATAAATATAGTTACTTAGTTAGTTAGTTAGACAGATAGATAGATAGATACATAGATAGATGGAAGCTAAATAACTAGATGGGTAGATAAATAGATAGATAGATAGATAGATAGATAGATAGATAGATAGATAGATATATATATATATCGATTGATATATCGATACATACATATATATACATCGATAGATATGTCGATAGATAGATAGATAGATAGATAGATAGATATATTAGATTAGATTAGATAGATATATAGATAGATAGATAGATAGATAGATAGATAGATAGATAGATAGATAGATAGATAGATAGATAGATAGATAGATAGATAGACAGACAGATAGATAGATAGATAGATAGATAGACAGATGGATAGATAGATCGATATATATATATATAGATGGATATATAGATAGATAGATAGATAGGTAAACAGAGAAAGAGAGAGAGAGAGAGATAGCGAGCGATAGATAGGTAAATAGATACATAGATGGGGATAGATAGAGAGAAGATAGATAGATACATAGAAAGGCAATATGTAGAACTAGATGGATAGATAGATAGTTAGGTAGACAGGTAGACAGCTAGATTGATAGACAGATAGAGGGAGAGCGAGACATTGGTAGACAGGTAGATAAGTAGGTAGATACATAGAAAGATAGAGATATTGATCTGTAAACTTTTGGAAAGAAAGACGGAAAGGGAAAGAGAGAGAGAGAGAAAAAAAACAGACAGACAGACAGACAGACAGACAGACAGACAGAAAGAAAGAAAGAAAGAAATAAAGAAAGAAAGCAAGAAAGAAAGAAAGAAAGAAAGACAACAATAAAGAAAGAAAGAGCAAGAAGGAAGGACGGAAGAAAGGAGAAAGAAGGAAGGAAAGCATGAACAAGAGAAAAGGGCTAAGAAAAGAAAGATAAAGATAACTATAGTTTATATATTGTTGAAACTTCCACCCCCCGGCTCTGCCGGACTTCACTGGTAGTAGTCACTAAAGCAGTACGTGATTAGCCATGTGTTCAAGATGTCACCTGGGGTGTTGCGATAGCAACCGGTGACATCTGGGTCAAGTTTGGAGCCTTCGCGGCCTTGGATGAGCGTCGCCGGGCCCCCACGTCGATCAGGCACGTGTCAGAGGAGAAAGAGACTTCGGCTCGGGTCAGGTTGGTGGGGTTCGCCCATGTGGTTCGTCGTCGTCTTCGGCCACGGGTATCCCTTTTCTGTCGCGGGTATCCCTTTTCCTGTTTGGCATTTGCCGTGGCTGCTTTGGTTACTTGTGTGTTGGAAACCCTGAACACTTTGGGACTGGGATTGGGTAACTTGGGGCCCTTTCTTTTGTGGCGTGTTTCCCAACTAACTCAATTGCCTGGGCACAGGCTCGTGCCCGAGTCACACCTTATCAGCCGCAGGACTTCCCTACGCGCTCGTGACCCCAACTACGAGATCTATGACGTCGATTACACGGAGAGCCCGGGTCGTGGATGAACAGGCTATCCTTGGAGGTGGCCTCCGCTCCCGGACTTTGACTACGAAGAGTTCCTAGGAGGCCGTGTGAATGATACTCCCGATCGGGACACACCACACAGCCGTGGCAGGTGCACCGATGATGGTGACGTGGCTCCGAATCGTCTCGGCGAGGATTCCCCAGTCCTTCTTTCAGTGCAGGTTTTGGCAAGGATTCGTAAATCCTCGTCATTTTGGCAAGGAAAACTGTGGTTTCAGCGCCGTTTTGGCAAGGAATCTTGCGAATCAGCGCTGAGAAGCTCGAACCCTTGCAGGTTTTGGCAAGGATCCCTGAATCAGCGCCGTTTTGGCAAGGATTTGAAGAAGCAAGGATCCGCCGAATCAGCGCTGATTCGTGAATCCTCGCTAAGACATAGGCAAACCGATGCGACAGTTAAGAGGAGCATAAAGCAACAGCACACCCATGAAAGTTAAATACATGTTAAATATTTAGCATAATTTAACATCCATTTAAACATTCAGTTTCCTTTTAATTTGAAGGGAACTGAATGTTAAATGGATGTTAAGGAATTCACGCAGGACAGACGACTTCTTTCGAACGATGTCGCTGCGCTCCGATTGAGGGGGACCGGGGCGACTCAGTCAACCTCAATCCGTTCAATGTAATCCTGCTGAATCTCAGGCGATAGCCAGAACGATGCAGGAGTCGATCGGCGCGGGAAGTAGGAAAGTCGAGAGCCTTGCCAATAGGCTCAGAAAGGAGGTGCGGAACAGTTTGAGGTTCAGCGAGGATTAAGCCTTTCGCCCCGGCGCAGGTGGATCTGCGGGCCAAAGCTCCACCCAGGCGGCGAAGCTGTTGATGAAGATGACCCTGGAAGATTTTGAGGGAATCAAAATCAACTTGGCCAAGGCAATGTTCAACGCTGAGCGGCTCATAGAGGATGGGCAACGGAAGGGCGGCTGGGTGACGGTCAATCAGTTTGGTTTTTGCGAGAGCTGGGCGGGATGGGCCTTTCCGGGGGGTCAGGTAGATTCAGTGATAATGGCGCTTTATTCCGAGGACCTAATTGCGATCAGGTACGTGCGAATCGGGAAGGCGTTTTTGTGGTTGAGCCAAACTCTGAGTTGCCGTGGAGCGAGATCCACTTTGTGGGATACGTGGTCATGAAGTTCGTGGACTTCGGGAAGGTGGCTCAGATCCAGAAGATCAAACGGAATGGGATGGCCATGATCGAGATAAACCAGTCGATTTAGAATGGGAGGCCTGATGAAGCCGACGAGTGCACCACTGAATCCAGAGGAGGGTGTTGCGGAACTACTGCGGGAGGTATGATCTCCTACTTGGAGGGGGTCAAGCGCGCGTGGGATGAGACGGCGAGGGTTGTTCACATCGAACCATGCGTTGGCAATCATGGCATCTGATGCCTTCGTCGAGAAGTGGGTGGCCCGCCCCGTTGCTGGCTTGCTAGGAGTAAGCGACTTGGCCTTGGCGGTGGGCGTGGTGACTTCGGTTCATGGGTGTGGGGCCCAACTTTGTGTCAGGAACACAGGGCTAGTGCCCGAGCAGGCAAACGTGCTTGCCTTTGCCCAGGGTTGACTGGAGCTCGTTGATAGCCACGGCCTCCGCCTTGCTAACCACTGTCCTCAACCTGTTGTGGAAGCGCGATGCTGCTGCTTGGGAGGCAAGTGGGTGGTTGTCATGTCCCTCCAACAGCGCTGAGGCCACCCTCCCGCACAGTCACCCTGGAGTTGGTGCCAGGTTGAGCCCGGCTTGTTTTTTCTTTGTTGTTTATTTTCATGGTGGGGCTGGCGCCCCCTATTTTCTAAAGTGTGTGTCACAGGAAATGGGTCTGGTCAGAAATGCCCCCCCCCCCCATTTTCTTAAAATTAGGAATTCAGTCTGGATTGGTTGACCCCGTTTTCTAGAATAGACCGAGTTGGAAGACCCCATTTTCTAAAAGAGCAACTATCTGGTTGCCAGCTGGTTGAAAGAGAAGCCAGAAAGAGGAGCCTTTTGTCCTGCATTCAGACAACACGGCAAGTACTGAGCATCCAGTCTTGGGCAAGAGCAAACATTGCCGAACAGAAAACCATCCTGCTGCTTGCTTTGCCACAGCTACCAAATTAGAAATTGATGTCCCCCCCCTTTTTTTTCTCACGAGGCTGCCTTTTTCTTTTTTTCATGGTGAGGTTGGAGCCCCCAATTTTCTTGTATTGGCAGTGCCGCGCCTATCCGGCTCAAGTTTGGATCCGTCGGCCTTGGATGAGAAGTCGCCGGGTCCCCACGTCGATTCAGGCACGTGTGGGGCGAGAAAGAGACTTCGGCCCGGGTCAGGTTGGTGGGGTTCGCCGGCGCTGAGGCTGCGTTTTTTCTTGTTTGGTGTTTTCCGTGGTTGGCCTGTTTTCCCAACTAACTCAGTTGCCTCTAGTTTACTTATAGCCACTTTCAACCATTACAGTTGTTCCTAGATACTGATCGGCACTGTCAACTGCAAAAAGTCACTCAAGACTTTGTAGTCTTACAGGTGAAAGAGCGCATGCAGAGCGGCCAGATATTACACTTGCAAGCCACTGCGACTGCAAGCCTTTATAATGCTATGACTTAACTAAAGGGAAAGTTGACCGTGCGACACTCCGACACGTGCCACACGAAGTGGAAACTTAAATCTGACCAAATTGACTTTGCCATGCAGCCGCAAAAACAAAGAGAGGAAAAAGACGGCGGTGCGCCGTGGGCTTTTGGCCAGGTCTCATCACCTGGACCTCAGAGCCTTTGGTGCCAGTGCTGGGCTTTAAGGTATTCCTCTCGCCTGGGACCTCAGTCTGTCTGTTCCGGCTGAGAAAAGCCGACGTTTGGCTTGGGGCTGTGGAAAAGCCACACACTCCTTTGAGTTTTACTTGACAAGCATGGAAAAACACTTTCCGCTGATTTCAACAGCACGTGTCAGGATCAATTTAACATGAGCTTCCGCTGGGCGGGGACGTGTAGGAACCATGACAAGGCGAGCGTGATTGTGTGATCCACTTCCAGGGCTATGATTTTCTCGAGTGGTTGGAGAACATATTCGCGACCGAGATGATGTGCGCCAAGGGTTATCAATTGATATCCATACCGATCGTAAACAAGCAGAAACAATGAACGGCAATTCTGAACTCTCGTGTAGCGTATCATGTATGGTAGACTCGTCCCCCTTCGGAGCAGGTTCCAGGGCAGTCCTGAGCAACGACCATCACCTTGAGGGAGTTGGAGTGCCTGCAACATTGACATTGACCCAGTGCTGCCAGAAACCACTTTAGTGGGCAACCGCTTGGTTTCTTGCCTCTGGACGTCCAAGGGGCACACCCAACCCAAAAGAAGAAGTTGGCTTTCCGCGAGCAACAGCCTTATCCAACGCGCAGGTGCGTCCAGAAGGCGCCATCACTGTCTTCGTTGGGCACGCGTGATTTTCCAAAATGGCGTCACACACACACACACGCATAAACCGCGCACACGTACACACGCACGCACAGGCACACACACACACGAACACACCCACACACCCACACACGTGCACCGAACAAACACAGAAACACACGAACCCACACACAAACACACAAACACACGAACACACAAACACACAAACACACACACACACACACACACACACACAGACACACAGACACACCAACACACCAACACACCAACACACCAACACACACCAAGACACCAACACTCCAACACGCCAAAACACGCACGCGCGCACGCACGCACGCAAGCAGACACACACACACACACACAAACACACGCGCACAGT
>CAUJNA010000306.1:0-70000 GCA_963377175.1 Effrenium voratum | reverse complement strand
GGAAAGGAGGGGTGGGGGAATCGGGTGTGGAAATCTCTCCTGGCCTCATGAAATTTGGCTGGGGGGAGGTTCCCTCGGCCAGGGACTAAATGGAGGTCAGAAAATGAACGCGCGAAGCGGTAGTGGTCTAGTGGCACAGGGGTTCCATCTCAATCAGAGGGCACTGTTTGGGTCTCTGAGGGCAAACTTTGGGAACTTGGATCTTGGGCGCCCACGCCCAAGGCAAATCGACCTTTGTTTGTTTTGAGTTTCGTATGGCGCATTTTGAGTCAAGGTTGGGGCAAGTGAGGTACTCAGCATTTGGAAGTGGCCGTTTTAGGTGGGCATTGTTCGAAGCAAGTATTTGGTTGAGAAGGACCTACAGGTTGGAATTAAAGCAATTCGAATTCATTGCAGAAAATAGGACGAAACAGAACAGAAGGACGCCCCTCCGCTTTTTGCGAAAAGCATCGTTTCGTAGGGCTCTTTCGTAAGGCCACGCTGGTGCTGGACACAGCGCTTGGAAGCTTTACGAATGCTCGGGGCGCCTGGCTGAAATCTTCTAGGTTGGCTGCATGGTACCGTGAGTAGCTCAGGGTTTACAGTGGTAAGGATAGGTTGCTCACCATTTAGCATACCATTGGAATAGCGCATATCAAACAATGGTTTGGAGGGAGGTCAGCTCCCGGACCATACTCAGGTGGGTTTAAAGAGAAACCTTTGAGGTCGATCTAACCGCTTGATACTGAATTGGAACGGCCATCAGGGGCAAATCCGCCCCAAGCAAACAACTACGCATCATGGAGTACGGGTTCGCACTAGCCACCTGTCTAAACATGAATAATGATTGAACAGTTGTTTGACCCAATCTACACAACCCTGAACCACAAGGTCAAAAGGTCAAACAGACCACAACTCCCAAAGTGTAAGCAATATATTCGGCCTTTAATAAGTCACCACATCTGATCCGGTCGATGGCACCAGGTCATGGGAACAAAAACAACTGGTCAGATCAAAAGCGTCGCACCAAAAATTGTGGGGCAAGGCCTCCCAACGGGTGATCACCTTTTTAACCAGGTCCAGTGTGCTACTGTAAGTTTTCGTGGGTTTCCGCCAGTTCCGGGAATTGTATCATTGTAAAACCCCAAACACTTCCTGGGTGAACGGGGGACAAATGTGGGGATTGGGGTTCGATGATTGACAAATCTCTGGTTGATGTATAAGTGATGTCCCATTTCAGGAAACATCGCAGTGTTGATCCGCAAGGCTCCTGAATCCGGCCGACACTAGGGAAATCTAAAACACTGTTAGTGGTCAGGGGAAAGGCCAAGGAATATGATTATGAATCTGCTTGGCTTTGTGGTATGCGGGGGCTTTGGCGTCAAAGTGGACTCTACAACTTTCGGATTGAACTTTCAGATTGGCCGCTTTTGTTTGATCCGTGAATCTTCCTTTCCCGTTTGTGCTGTTGGCTCCTTCTTCATCTGTTTTGCAGCCGCGGCTCAACACAGTGCCCAATGGTTCCGTCCTTGCGGGGAAGACTGGCACCGTGGAATGGGTGGGGTGATGTTTTCGTGCATTTTGAGGTGATCAAAAGGGTGTCATACAGAATGAAGAGAAGAGAGACAGTGCAGCCTCCAGCTTCAGACAAGCAGCAGTGCCTGAACAGGTCTTGCTCTTCAGACTTTGGGCATCGACTTGGTTCAATTTCACTCCCCAGAAAGACATTTTGCCGGGAAGATCATCATTTTGCCAGGTTTGTTCAACCAGTAGCTGTTGCAGTGGGCAATTCGGATTCTGAGGTCGAGGTCTTCGCTTTCTCGGCGCTCGGGACGCAGTCGCTCCCGGCAAGCGGTGCGCTCAGCGACGTGAGCGCCCAGGCGGGGACACCTTGCACTTTCTGCGAGGGAATCCGCAGAATCTCCTTTAAAGTGACAAAGTCGTTGGGAATGGCCTTGGGTAAATGACAACATCCGCTCCAACATCAACAAGAAGACCACATCCCCCACGCTGCACGACTTGCTGTGGGCTCGAGGGCAACTCTTGGAGGAAGACCTCACCCTTTTCAAGTCGGATGTCAGTAAGGCTCACTGCCGAATCAAGATACGGAGCCAAGATTGGAAATATATGATCACGACCATGAAGAACCTGTTTTGGGTCAACCAGGTGGGCACCTATGGGGTCAGCCTAGTTCTACTGGAGTAGGCTGTCCCACTAGCACGGCTCACGTACCACCTCTCGGAGGAGTAATTGTGGGCCTTCATGCTCCTCCTGCGCAAGCTGGTGGGACTCGAGGCAGCGGGTGTCTTCCTGTTGTTCCTCTCCCTTGTTGGATGCCCCATCTCTTGGCACAAGAATGCGTTGGGCTCCCAGAACCTGTGGCTAGGTTATCAAGTGCACATGAAGAAGGGCACGGCCCGGCTGCCGAAGGAGAAGCTCGCATAAGCTCCAGCCGATGCTGGTAAGGCTACAATCGGGCGAGCTCCACACGAGGCCACAGGTGACGTCCCTGCTTGGCCTTCTCCAATGGGTGGCAAAAGTTTTTTTTTCACATTGTCACCACACCTTCATCCTGTCTCCGAGGCACCAACCAAGGCGACTCCACGGACCGTGGGCACGTCCACTATCAACCGAGAGACCTTTTCGGACAGGATTGGACCTCTTCTACTGGGGGCCCTCCTGGACTTTCAGTTGCTCCACTGATGTCGGGTTTTTCTTCGCAACCCCAGAAAACCTGGGCTGGCCTTATTTTTGACCCTCACTAGGTATCCGGGGTAAAATTTAACACGGATATGTGCGGGAAAGGGGGTATGAGAATACTCTTAGTCCGATGAGGGTCGGATGATGTTCCCGCAGGATGATGTTCCCGGAAGAGCCTGCAAAACAGCAGCTGGGAAGCATTAGATTGAAACAAACATTCAATCAGCTGGTCCATTTAAGGACCCCAAATAATATGGCGGCTTGTCAAGAGCAATATGGAACCCTTTTGGACTAGGACGCTTTCGAAGATGAGCTCACCAACCAATCCCCATCCCCTACTGCAAGAATGTCACTGTGTGTCAGGATCTATTTGCAACTTTATTTTTTCAAGAAGAACACTTGTTTTTTGATCGGGCGTTGACATCCCCTCTAAACAGCAAGAGCATCGGAGAATACTGGGGTAGACTCTGCACAATCCCGGAGTTTGCTTTTGGGGCCCCAGGAGTTCCACGAGTTCCACTGCATTGTCGGACCCAGTCGGTGGATCCGTATTACAAATTTAGTAGGCATTGCGCCAGGTTAAAGGGTGGTTTTGCTTGGTTGCCTACTATACAAACAAATGGAACAGGGGTACCCCTCATTGCCCTGGCAAGCAAGTCCAGTTGTCCCTTGTTTCCCAAAGGCGCCCTTCCGCTGCCTTCCGGCTTGCACGTGAAGGTTCGCGGCGGACTTGGTTTGCCGGCTAGCCGATAGACAAAGATTCTGCCAGGTGCAGTCTCTGACCTTCCTGGACCAAGACCTTGATGAGCTCGAGCTGGGGGGCCGCGTGCTTTGGCAGGCACGGCCCGGGCCCCTCCATGATGGACAGAGTGAAGGGTTTTGGGCGTGTAGGGTTTGAGCCTGCACAAATTGACTCTAAACTCGCGGCGCGGCCTGCGTTGCCGTGGGTTTTGTTTTCGAGGACTTGTGTAGGGTTGGGAGCCCCAATGTTTTGGAACCTTATCCCCTTATTCGGGCCAATGCTGTGCTCAGCATCTTACAGTCTTACATCTTCGCCCTGGACTACTGTGACGTGAAACGAAAATATTCAATTCCTGGGCTGTTGGCTATACACCAGCTATATAAGTTTCAGGTAAATGTATAGATTGGAGCCGCAATAGGGATACACCGTTTGATCATGGTCAGCCCAGAAGCCGTCCATCCGCTGTTCCTTAGGCGCAGGGGAGTTCAATCCAGCTTTCAACAGCCCATGAAAGAGGCACCTGATGAAGGTTCTCCTCCTCATTTTAGCTTGGGGTTGAAAGCACAATTCGCCCGGACTTTCAGTAAGGTCAACAGCAAGGATATTGGATTTGATCAAGGTCGTTCCTTTAGGAAACCACCGACAGTTCCCTGGTTTGCTGAATGATCTAGCTGTGAACCGGACCTGTCCGTAGGAGCCCGCAGATGTCTCGCGAGTCCAAGCCTACGATCTGGCGCTGTCCAACAACTTTGACGTCGAGGCTCGTTTCGCCCGTCAACCCGTTGTGTTTAGAGACGGGGACTTGAACTTGGTGCTAGCAGCCCATGCAGTATGCTGTTTGCCACAAACAACCACAACAATAATCATGGCTACCGGTTACCAAGTACCCCACTTATAATCGGACCCCTAGACATGGCAGATGTGTTTAGCAGAATCGAAGCGGCAGGGGACGCATTTGCAACCCCACCCCTCCCACGTCCTCCAACAATTGTGGAACGCCATGCGGGTTTGTCCAAAACGGGGGACGCCCTTTTGGGTGTCTTTGGTTTCATAGAAACCAACCACTAGCAAGCCTATTTTCGTGATGTGTGTGTCTGTGTGTTGATGCAGGTCTAGTTGGTGGCTTGGATGGGTGGTTTGGAGATTGAGATTTTGCCCCCTGGCTAACTCTTGTAGAGGAAACCGGGCGACCACCGCCTCCAAATCACAAACTCAATCCACCGATTCTCGGGAAGCAGATTAAAATTTTGTGGGGGCTTCACAGAGCAGCGTATTTGGCTAGCATGCCCCTGGGTGGAAAGCTGACACTGAAAGTTCGCAGATAGCCCTTATGTCCACTTGCGGCTGCTGGCGAGAGGGTGTCACCAACTTACGACATCCTTGACTGCCATTTGCTGAAAGCATTGAACCACGCGCAACACAGTTGGGACATAGAAAAAGTTCAAGGGATGCAGAAGCTTAAGACAACACACGGCGCATTGGTTCGTTGCATTTCATTGTGTGTCTTGCACTTTCAGCAAAACTCCATCCAGATTTTGTCTTGCAACCTGTCAAACAGGTCCCTTCTTCATGCACGTAATTGCTTTAAACGCATAGACATTGGCTCTAGAGTCTGATTCAGGAGTTCGGCAGCTGTGGGTTCCTTTCAGACTCGTCCTCATGTTCGGCAAGTACCAAACACGGAGCAAACTGAGTCAACAACTAGAACCAGTATGAGTACCCAACAGTGGAAAGGGCTGCAAAAGCTTTTCAATTTATGGGGTAGAGCAATCATCAATGCGTGTTGGCCGCTGGGCGTATGATGCCAAAGCGTCAGCTTCAAGGTTCCTTTTTCCCCAAACAGCGAAGCATTGGGGTTCTAACTTGAGGTATAGAGAATGGGAAAGTGTGACGCCGGTTCCGGGGTCCTGTTTTCCGCTTGTCTTCCTGTCTCCCAGTCTCTCCGGTCAGATGCCAGATGCTGTGACGCTGGCTCCAGGGTCGTGTCTCCCGCTTGTCTCCCTGTGTCTCCCAGTCTCTGCGTCTGCGGTAAGATGCGAGATGCTCGGCTGCGAGATGCTCACCCTGTGTCTCCCAGCTTGTCTCCCTATCCCAGTCTCTGCGGTCAGATGCGAGATGCTGTGACGCCGGCTCCGGGGTTGTGTCTCCCGCTTGTCTCCCTGTGTCTCCCAGCTTGTCTCCCTGTGTCTCCCCGCTGTGTCTCCCAGCTTGTCTCCCTGTCCCAGTCTCTGCGGTCAGAGGCGAGAGGCTGTGACGCCGGCTCCGGGGTTGTGTCTCCCGCTTGTCTCCCTGTGTCTCCCAGCTTGTCTCCCTGTGTCTCCCCGCTGTGTCTCCCAGCTTGTCTCCCTGTGTCTCCCAGCTTGTCTCCCTGTGTCTACCAGCTTGTCTCCCTGTGTCTCCCAGTCTCTGCGGTCAGATGCCACGTGCTGTGACGCTGGCTCCGGTGTCTCCCGCTTGTGGGAGTCGTCCAAAAGGTCCTTATATTCAGGTATGAAAGGGCAGACCTTTTTGTCTTAGTGCTTCGCGATGGATGTCGCAAACGTTATTATGTTTCTCGCGAAAGTTGGGTGTAAGGGTGGTTTGCCGGAAGGAAGGCACAATGCCATGTGTATATTTGCCAGGCGCAGAACGCACCAAGTTAGTCGGAGGTAAGCGCGGCCTGAGGATTGCCGCAAAAATGTGCCGCTACAAAGGCAACCCCCAGCAGAAAACAACTTGTTGGAGTTTGGAAGCTTTCGGGTCAAGTTGAGCGCAACTTGCCAAGCGGATTTTCGGAAATGTTTTGCGGAAGATCCGCGACAGCTGCGAAAGTCGGTGGACCTTGCCACCATGGGTGGGTCCCCTCCTGCCTGCGCTGCAGAAGTGCACTTCGTGTACCACTTTGGAACTGAAAGTGGCGACTTTCGAGCTGGGAACTTTTTCGACGGAATCTTACTTCGTGTATTGCTTTCGTACGGAAAAGTTGGGCCTTCAAGCCGAACTGCGGAAGTGTACCTTCGGGGAACAAGGAGTTTCAGACAACCGCCACGTGCCCACATCAACTTGCAGAATTCCAGTTGGGCATGTCCGAAATGGGAAGATGCCTCGAATTTCTATGCTTCTTCATTTTCCTTGACACTTGCTACCGCTATTCCAATCGCCACTTTTTTGGGCATGCTGTCAACCTCTGACTACAAAAGGTGGTATTCAAGTTGAAGACAGCCCAGGAGCAGAGCTACAGACTTGTGTAAATGGCGTCAGTGCCAATGGCAGGAAAAAGGGTGTAAAACCGAGTTTTTATATTTAGAGCAGGGAACGCCACTCGGACCTTTTGGCCACCAATGCATTCCTCGCGGTTGGAGGTGGTGGCGTCGGTCAACACTACAGAGGCCGAGGGACCTGTTGGGCTTCAACCCAAAACAGCGGCACAACTAGTTAAAAGACACCAAGCCCCTTTGCCCATCCTGTCGGCGAGTTGAGCCAGGGTGGACCCAAACCCATTTTAGATGTTGTCACTGAACAACTGGGCGGGTATTGCTTTCAAAAGCCTGACCCTGCCCAGGTCCAGGTGGGAGCGCAGCTGATAAAGCAGAACTCTGGTTGATTTTGATGCCCATGAAAGAGCAGATTCGGAGCAGCGCATACCTTTTTGGTACCGGCCCCCAAAACCTGCAGAATTCCTCTGCTAGGTTCATCTGCCGGGCTGTGTCGCTAGGGTAGGAACCAGGGGTTGTTTACACAACTCCTTTGCAAACAACCTTGTTGACTCCTTGAGTCGACCCTGGCAGATTGACGGGGGGGTTCGCTATGGAGATCGGACAGTTCCTTTGGGTTCCCTGGGTTGTGGTTGTGGGGTCAGTGCAGTTTTGCCCTTTCAGGCGGGGGCTGGCTGGGTCTACGTTCGCTGTTAGAAAACTCGCTTAGTGGAAATCGGCTGGGTGCTATGTTGCAAGTGAGGGTGCCCCTTGCCTCGGGTGCCCTTTGCCTCGGGTGCCCTTTGCTTTTGCCAACGATCTTGCCAGCCATCTTTTAATAGGGCCATGTGAATAGTAGAAAATGGCACCCCCAACAAAGAGCCGCCTTGTTGCCTGGCAATGTAAAAATGGGAACCATGGATCCACAGACCAATGATTGTGTGGGGGTAGAGGAGATCGTGACCCCACAAAGTGTTGTGACTTCAGCCGAAGTGAAAGTTCATATGTCTGTGATCCATTGTTTGCTCGTGAATTCCTCCCATACAACACCCTCAAGGGAATGGAGTCCAACCCAAGCCTTAGGATTTGTTTGGTTGCCTCAAGCATCCTGCATGTGTTTTTGGTATGTTCCTCGGTAGGTGTTGAATGGATCACAGGTGAATTGTGCGGATCGGGATAGGGGGCAGCAATTTCCCTACATGGGCGGCCTCATGAGCGTCGGGAAAAAGCAATGTAGGAACTTGTAGGGAAACACCATCCAGGTCTTGTAACTTGAAACAACTCCATTTTCCCAACCAGGGTTGCCTTTTACAGTGGACCCAAGGTTTCGGGAACATAAACTGACCCCTGTGAACGTGAAAGCCCTCCCAATCCAAGTTGTTGCAAGCGAATCGGTCAAAGGCAAGCTCTGTTCATGATCGCTCTTCACCAACTCTGGAATTCGTTTCCAAACGAGTGGAGCAAGCAGCGGGTTTTTATTGGTTCCCTTTAGGATGAGTCAAACGTCACCTTTGGACATATTTCAGGTATGACAAACTCGGCCTGACGTGTCCCCTTGTCCTGCGTTGCACGGACCGGCCATGGCGGCAGAGTGCATCGGTGCCAAGGAGGAGACGAGCGATGGCGTGAAGGCCCCTCCTCCCGTTATAGCTTAAATGGGATGTCCAAAAGTTCCAAAAACATGTTGGGCCATTATCGGGCCTGTTTCGTTTTGGTGAGTGTTTTGAGGGATTCCTAAAAGGAGCCCAGGTTTGTTTTTGGCGCCCTGCTTGGAAACACGGAAAGGAGGGCGTCTGGAGAAGGCCAGAAAATCCTCGCCCCTATGGACGGCTGGGTTTCTGAATCTTCCATTTACAGCCCTGAACTTTCCAGGCCTTCTGGATTCAGGCAAGGTCCCTTCCAACCTGCCTGCACGGGGTTGGGGAATCCTAGCCTGAAACTTTTCGATTTTGGGGTACCTTCGCAGGGAGGGGGCTTTGAATCGTGGGAAGGGCAGACATCACCAACTCAAAGTCCATGGATTAACAGCGTTGTCCGTAGTGAACACGGCATCCCATTTGTGGATAAATGATTCCCTCTCAACAGGTAGTGGTCACTGCTGCTCAGATTCACTTCTGTAGGACGCACACGAAGCAGATGATGCGCCAGAGGACGAATTTGAGGTGCGGGGGACAGAGTGGCCAAAGACGGTACAGGGATGGACATTCTCTAAATGCGCGCGGAAATCCTAAGGGACGCAGACATACACGCACAGACATGTATGCAGGCATGCATTTGATATGCGTGTTGATGTGTTCATTCGAATATATGTGCATGTCTCCCGCCCTGGGTGTTCGAGCTAGATCAGTTTTGGCTGATGAACCCTGATCGAGTTTCCAAGCCGTGTGTAAAATGCTTGTTGTGTTGCAGCAAGTAACAACTCGAGCATGCCAACTCACGTTCTTCAACAGTCTGAGGATCCTCCTGACTGCAGGTGGAGCTGTGTGTGTTCACATCTTCCAGCAGAACGTCCCGGCCGGCCCTAATCCTGCAACTCAAGAAGTGGGTCCTGCAGCTGCCTGCCTTTCAGCTGCTCACCGTGTACCCGCGCGATTGCAACCAGGTCGCTTCGGAGGCGGTCAGCCTCCTGCTTGGAAATGTGCCTGATGCCGTTGCGTGCTTGGCCTGCCCCAAAGTCCCATTGCATCTACGTCCTGTGCGTGGTGCCAGCGCAGGTATGTGCGCAGGTTGCGACTTTTCCTTGACCACGGCAGCTGCACGACCCCGGCGACTGCACAAAGGACAGGTTGTCGTCAGAGCGTCTGAGCACCAGCGTGAGTTCAATACCAGGCGACCAGCACAACCGTCACCAACTAGAGACGGCTCCGATCAAACCAACCGTGGCTTTCCTAAAGCCCGCAGTTGCTCGGCTATGGAGCCTCTTAAATAGGATAATGTTGGACTCTGTTTAGTGTGATCCCCCCCCCCTCCCCTGGAACAGTGGAACCAGTCGGCGGGACTCTCTTTAGGGAGATCCTGGGGGATCTGGGAGGGACAGTACTTACTTTAGTATTGCCAATTCTACTTTAGTATTGCCAAGGCTGACTCTCAGATCCCCGGTACTTACTTTAGTATTGCCAATTCTACTTTAGTATTGCCAAGGCTGACTCTCAGATCCCCAGTACTTACTTTAGTCTTGCCAATTCTGCTTTAGTATTGCCAAGGCTGACTCTCAGATCCCCAGTACTTACTTTAGTATTGCCAATTCTACTTTAGCATTGCCAAGGCTGACTCTCAGATCCCCAGTGCTTGCTTTAGTATTGCCAATTCTACTTTAGTATTGCCAAGGGTCGTTTTTTCAGCAACCCCCGAAACCAGTTGGACACTAAAGAGGACCCCAAAACAGTTGCATTAAAGAGGATCTGGGCCTCTTGTGGGCACCCCCCTTTGTGTGACTGTTTGCCCGCACTTTTGTGTAAAGAAGTTATCTTAAATTTGATGGTTTGGGAACAACTTGCAAAATCGATTTCCTAGATCTCAGGCCTTTAACCTTTGAGCTGGGGAGAGCTTAGGATGAGTCCCCTTCTTTAAAAGTAAAAGGCTGAGGCTTTGGTTTTCAGTTTTCAGCAACCCCGAAAGCACTGGACACTAAAGAGGACCCCAAAACAATCGCATTACAGAGGATCTGGGCCTCTTGTGGGCACCCCCCTTTGTGTGACTGTTTGCCCGCACTTTTTTGTAAAGAAGTTATCTTAAATTTGATGGTTTGGGGGCCACTTCAAGAAAACAAATTCCCAATTCTAGCTAGCTCAGAACCCGCCTCCAGCTCAACAGGAGCTACCAAGGCTTAGCAAGTTTAGCCTGAGCCCGAGCAAATCCAGAAAGCGAAGAAAAAAGCTATGCGTTTTTTTAGATTTTTCTGGGGGGGCAAAAAAACTTGCCACAATAGCGAACCGTTAAAACAGTCACAGGATTCTGAATTAGGAAAAAATTCTACAATACCGAGTACCAATAATCAAGGAGGTCCAACATTACCCTTTGGGCAAGTAGCATCAGGTCACCCTGGAATCGCTGCTGGCCGCCGCCCCCGGCTTTGCCCAGCGCGTCACCCTGGCGCTGTGCCTCAGCAATGCCTCCGACGCAGCCTGGAACCCCGGGCGGGGGTATCCAAGGGTGCCAGGGTTCCTGGGTTGGGCAAAATTTTGGAGGTGATGAAGTAAGAAAAGCTGTTTGAACATGTCTAGAAAGGCTGTCTTGGGTGGTTGGCGGTGCCTTGGTTTGGCGGTTGGCTCTTCACTGTTCTTGGGTTAGGTTGTTTGGCCGTGCCTGATACTTTTTGCTTGCTGCACCCACATATGGATGTCTTGGGCCCAGAGTTGCCAAGATGTGTTGGAACAGGTGTGGAGATGGCAAGTTCCGCAAGTTCGCAATAGAAATTACGTAGTTCGGATTGGATCGTTTGCCGGTTCACTGCATTTTCTGCAATGTGGCTGGCTGGGAGGCACGGTTTGTAATCCTTCGTTGTGTGTTGTACCACTAATCCGGTGTTTTAAAAAGGGGCCACGCTTTTTGCCAATGTTGCTTTTTTCACCAAGACTGAACTACTCCTTTTCTCTTTGTCTTTCTGAGCTTTCTTGATTAGCCGTTGCACAAGCAAACAAGTTGTCACTTGGGGGTTGGGCCAGTTTGTCGTTTTGGCTTTCAGGTTGAGACTTTGTCTCTGGGCTTCGCTCTGCCCTTCCTGCGCGGGCACCAAGAAAGGCTTGTGCGACTGCGCGTTGCAGCTGGGGCGCTGTGGAATGTTGAATGTTGATGTTGATGTTGATGTTGTTGTTGTTGTTGTTGTTGCTGCTGCTGCTGCTGCTGCTGCTGCTGCTCATGTTGTTGTTGTTCTTGTTCTTGTTCTTGTTGTTGTTGTTGTTGTTGTTGTTGTTGTTGTTGTGGTTGTGGTTGTGGTTGTGGTTGTGGTTGTGGTTGTGGTTGTGGTTGTGGTTGTGGTTGTTGTTGTTGTTGTTGTTGTTGTTGTTGTTGTTGTTGTTGTTGTTGTTGTTGTTGTTGTTGTTGTTGTTGTTGTTGTTGTTGTTGTTGTTGTTGTTGTTGTTGTTGTTGTTGTCGTTGTCGTTGTCGTTGTCGTTGTCGTTGTCGTTGTCGTTGTCGTTGTCGTTGTCGTTGTCGTTGTCGTTGTCGTTGTCGTTGTCGTTGTCGTTGTCGTTGTCGTTGTCGTTGTCGTTGTCGTTGTCGTTGTCGTTGTCGTTGTCGTTGTTGTTGTTGTTGTTGTTGTTGTGGTGGTGTTTCTTCCCTTCCCAACCACTCATTGTTTTTAAAGGCAGGCTACAGCGGCTTGCCGCTGGGGGCAAATTATTGGTGGCTTTCAGAGTTGACCCTACACGGGGGTAGCACACAGAATCTAACCACAGAGATGACACCGGCAAAAATGATTGAAGTCTGTCTTTGTGATAGTCTTGACCAGCACGTCTTTCGAGTTGTTCGGAGCTGGTTTCCGATCTTTATGATCGTAGTCAAGTCCCCTTTCGTAATGAACAATGTAGTGGTCGTGGTTGATGATGGTCCAACCATCAGATGTCAAGTGTATGTGCTCAAATGCCAGTGACCGCCCAGAGGGTCGTACTTGGGGCTATTGTGTCAACTCAGCAGCATAACGCATAGCAGTACCTCTCCCAGATGGCACCGAACATGAATATTTGTGATACAATGTCAGTGCATCATGTAAATACATCGGAATATGCTATATGTTCGTGGTACTCTGCGCATGCGAAAATGGAATGACAGCATGAAAATTGCATCATATCATAACGGTACGCGAGCGGCGAAGGCCACCGAACCTACTGAGTTGACAATTTCACATGTTGCGAGAATTAGCCAAAATCTCTGAGCAAGATCAAGAACGCAGACATGACAGCGCAAGCTGGAAATCCTAACAGTATCCATCAGCATTAGCCAAACAACACATGTTTCACACACTGTCTTGGCACTCCAATAGTTAATTTTGTCCATGATTGTGTTTTTCCATTGCAACCATGTCACTAGGCGCTTCGACGAACAGAGGGCCTGATGCTCACCTGTTGACGTTGAGTTTACTTTGCACCTTTGGTTGGTAGTCCGATCACCGTAAACAGGTTCTAGCAAACGGCTTCCAGCTTTCACTAGAGGACAACCCTGCGTGTAGGACCCTAGAACGCAATTGTTAGAGTCTATTTAGGATCACCCGAGAGATTTCCAAAAACCCACAGGCCCTTCGATTTCGTCAGGTCTTGGGATTGGCAGGGGCTGGTGGCCGCCAGTGTTTTCCTTGGGATGCTGGCCGGCGGTTGCCTGGCAGGCGGACGCCTCCCGAATGCGTAGCAGAAGGGTTCCCTTTTAAGAAGGGGGTCTGGGGGTCAGCGTGTGTTCGCCAGATGCGTCGCAGCAAGCGTTCGCAAGCGTCCGCGAGTGGAACGTAAGGCCGTGCCATTGGGGAAAGCGTTTAACACGTTGTTTGGATGACTTGAAGCGTGTCATTTTTCTGCCCCTGTGCGGGAATTGTAGCGTTTAAAGCTCGGCGTGTCGTTTCGCTGCGCAGGCGCAGTGTTTTGGAAGGCTGCTTGTTCTCGTTGCCGTGCCAGTGGGATTTGTGATCCAGGAGTGGTTGTTTTGAGGTGTCCTGCTTGGCAGGCGCGTGATAGTGTTTGCGCCGGCGCCGTTTTAGTTGGCCCTGTCGTACAATCGGCTCGTTTTCACGACTGCAGATTTGCAAGAAATCGGTCGAAATCATTCTGGGGCTACAGTCCCGCGCTAGTTCCCGCGCGCAGTGCGAGATGGTCAAAGTCTGATTTCGTGGCAGTCGCAGCATTTGGAGCGCAGCGCTTTAGAGCTTTTCGTGCGTATTTCGTGGCAGGCGCAGCGCTTTAGAGCTTTTCGTGTAGATTTCGTGGCAGGCACAGTACTGTCGATCTTGCACGCCGATGCCGTGGCAGGCGCAGCACTTTGGGTGGGTGCAAATTTTGAGAGCGCGAAGTGAACCCTCTGCGCACTTTGGGTGGTTGAATCGCCCTCGCTGTGGTGCGGTGCGCATTTTGAGCACATGCGAAGTGAACCCTCTGCGCACTTTGGGTGGGTCGAATCGCTCTCGCTGTCATTTGGAGACAGAAGTGTCGTTCAGAAGTGTCGATTATAGAAGTGTCGTTCAGAAGTGTCGATTAGAAGTGTCGTTCAGAAGTGTCGATCAGAAGTGTCGTTCAGAAGTGCCGTTCAGAAGTGTCGTTCAGAAGTGTTTATTAAAAGTGTTGCTCAGAAGTGTCGATCAGATGTGTTGCTCAGAAGTGTCGATTATAGAAGTATGGAGAGAGAGCGAGAGAGAGAAAGCGTGAAGAGAGTGAAGAGAGAGAGAGAGAAAGAGAGAGAGAGAGATAGAGAGACGATCAGAAGTGTCAATCTGAAGTTTTGTTCAGAAGTGTCGATCAGAGGTGTCGATCGCAAGTTTCGATCAGAAGTGTCGTTCAGTAGTGTTGATTAACACAAGAGACGTGGCAAGAGACGTGACAAGCTGCATTTCTCAGAAGTGTCGCTCAGAAGTGTCGATCAGAAGTGTCGACCAGAATCGTTCAGAAGTGCTCAGAAGTGTCGCGTCGCTCAGAAGTGTTAATCTGAAGTGTCGATCAGCAGTATCGATCAGAAGTGTTGCTCAGAAGTCTTGCTAAGAAGTGTCGCGTCGCTCAGAAGTGTGGCTCAGAAATGTCAAATAGAAGCGTTGCTCAGATGTCTCGATCAGAAGTGTCGATCGAAAGTTTTAATCAGAATTGTCGCTCGTGTCGCTCATGAAGCGTCGCTCAGAAGTGTCGATCAAAAGTGTTGCTCAGAAGTGTCGGCCAGAAGCGTTGGTCGGATCGAAGTGTTGCTCAGAAGTGTTGCTCAGAAGTGTCGATCAGAGGTGTTGCTCAGCAGTGTCGCTCAGCAGCGTCACTCAGAAGTGTCGCTCAGAGGTGTCGCTCAGATATGTGTGTGTAGAAGTGTCGCTCGAATCGTCGCTTAGGAGTGTCGCCCAGGGGTGTTGCTGATGTGCGTGTAGAAGTGCATGTGGCTCAGAAGTGTCGCTCAGAGGTGTTGTCCGCAGTGTTGCTCGGAAGAGTGTTGCTCAAAAGTGTCGCTCAGATATGTGTGTAGAGATGTTGCCCGAACTGTCGCTCAGGAGCGTCGCTCAGAAGCGTCGCTTACGTGTGTGTGTGTGAAGTGCAAAAGTGTCACTTGAAGTGTTAATAAGAAGTGTCGCTTATGTGTGTGTAGAGGGGTGTCGCTCAGTTTGCCGTAGTTCGTCGCTCGGAATTATGGCTTCAGGATTGGCGCTTGACGCTTAAATGTATCAATCAGAGGTGTCGCTTAGGAGCGTAATTCGAAATATCGCTTGAAAGTGTGTTCAGAAGTGTCGCCGTTGCTCAAGCTCTTGCTCAGAAGCGTCTCTCAAAAGTGTCAGAAGCAAAAGTCGCTTACGAGAGTGTTGCGTTGAAGAATATTTAGAGGTGTCTGTTGAACGGTCGGTCAGAAGCTCAAACGTCGCTCAAAACATGTCTGCAGCTGGACAACATTGCTCGAGTTGACGAAATGCGCATTCCCAAGGCCATCTTTTGCATTCGGGTACGTGGCTTCTATCAGGTTTTTTTGTCAGACGGCGTCAGTGAGATGTCTGGACGAAGACCAGTGGAACTAGTCCGAAAATCACTGTGTTAGAGCCTGCCCAAACCCGTCACCTGTCAAAGATCAACATTTTGGTGGCCAAGTTGATTTCGCCGGATTCGTTCAGATTCGGACCCCGAGATGGCGAAGTAGAGGTTTACATGAAGCATCGGTCCCCAAACATGACGTTTGTTTCTCCCCCTGTTTTGACATCGTGTTTTTTTCTCGGAACCTGTTGACACGGGCGTCCAACTAGATGTCTTTAGGGGGCCGGCAATTTTAAGACCAAGCTGAGCCTCAGGAGTCCAACTTGTGTTCAACCTAGTTTACAGATGTCTTGACGCCACTACCAGCATTCAGGCCCAGGACATTTTGTAAGAGGTTTGTTACTCCAGGTTGACACTAGAGGCTCAGACCTTGAATCCAGGCCCGAGTCAGCCACATTGGAGACATTTTGGAGCCCAAAAGTAACAAAATCAATATAAACAAAGTGCAATTCGGGAGGCAATGGCATCTGGATCCAATGACGCAAAAGTAAAATGGTAGAAAAGTAGAGAAGAAACACAGAGTAGAGCATAAGTAAAACAAAAACACACAAAACTAATACAGGAATAGCGCACACTAACACCGCAACATAGTTCAGCCCATGGTCAGAACATTTTACTTCAGGACCGTGGGTTGATTTATAATGTAGTACTGCTGAACTTGTTTCACGGTTTTACTTTTTAGCTCTTTTACTTTTGGGCCAGTGGCTCCAGAATGCTACTTGTTTACTTCTGTTTACTTTTGGGTCTGCCCGTCAGTCCTCAACTGTTTGGGGTTTCTGTTGGTGTAATTGTGTTTTAATAAGTAGAAATTACAACTGAAAAGAACGGAGAACATGTGCTGGGTTCAAAGCTGGTTTACCAGGCTAGGCTGACATCTGACTGCTGCCAACCTCAAGTGGTCTAATTTTGTGAGGTGCGGTTGGGATGGTCGGGGCTTGGGAGGGCTGGCACGGTCTAATTTTGTGAGGTGCGAAATGTTGATTTTTCGCACCTCACAAATCAAATAGCCACATGGACGGGGATGAGTCCAAGCCTCAATGTCCCCAGGGCCAGCCCCAGGACCAGCCCCAAGCCCTGGGGTTTGGGGCTGCGGGTCCTGGAAACCCATTTTTGGAAAATGAAGAGTTTCCTGAAAGGCGCAGAGTTCAATAGTTGTAAGCCACGCCTGTGTTTTCCATAGATTATTTACAATGTAAATGGAATTTAAATAAGGACCTACTTCTAGCAGTAGTTCACTTCCGCCTCCCGGCTTCGCCGGCTATACTGGTATATTTATGTATACAGTGAAGTATATATATGGTCACCCCCCCCCCCAGGGCCTACCTTTCTACTTTTTGCATGAAAGAGATTTATTTGCAGATGTTCAGTGTCCACTTGGTTTGCAGATGCCTTGCAGAAAGCACTGTAATTTACGGTGTTTTTGTGCATTGTTTGATATTGTCTCAGATGTGCTTTCTATACTTGATGCAAAACAGGATTCGAGAAAGCAACAAACACGAAAACGGAAAGCGTTTTCAGATGCAACTTTGTCAGTGTTAAAAACACTGTTATTTGCAGTGATTTTGAAGGAAACTGCAAAAAAGCACCTGTTTCTTACGTTTTTTGATGGTTTCAGCCTCAAAACCTGCACAGGCTCAAAAAATTGCAAAAAATCCAAACCTGGAAGCTCCAAAACCTGCACAGACTCAAAAAAATGCAAAAAATGCAAAACCCAGATACAATGTCAGAGGTCAGGGCTTGATTGGCCTGGACTTTTGCATTTGTTGCATTTTGTTTGAGCCTGTGCAGGTTTTGGAGCCTTGGATGTTTAAAACCTGCACAGGCTCAAAAAAATGCAAAAAATGCAAATCCCAGATGCAATGTCAGAGGTCAGGGCTTGATTGGTCTGGACTTTTGCATTTTTTGCATTTTTTGAGCCTATGCAGCCTTGGATGTTTAAAACCTGCACAGGCTCAAAAAAATGCAAAAAATCCAAACCTGGAAGCTCCAAAACCTGCACAGGCTCAAAAAAATGCAAAAAATGCAAAACCCAGATGCAATGTCAGAGGTCAGGGCTTGAGTGGTCTGGACTTTTGCATTTTTTGCATTTTTTGGAGCCTGTGCAGGTTTTGAGGCGTCCAGGTTTGGATTTTTTGCATTTTTTTGAGCCTGTGCAGGTTTTGGAGCCTTGGGTGCTTAAAACCTGCACAGGCTCAAAAAAATGCAAAAAATCCAAACCTGAAAGCTCCAAAACCTGCACAGGCTCAAGAAATGCAACAAATGCAAAACCCAGATGCAATGTCAGAGGTCAGGGCTTGATTGGTCTGGCTTTTTGCATTTTTTGCATTTTTTTGAGCCTGTGCAGGTTTTGGGGCTTCCAGGTTTGGATTTTTTGCATTTTTTGAGCCTGTGCAGGTTTGGGAGCCTTGGGCGCTTAAAACCTGCACAGGCTCCAAAAAATCACCAAAAAACACAAATCCTTTACTTGTTTCTGAAGAATGGAAGACAGATTGGATTGCTGAGCTTTTTCACAGAAGCATCGTGCTGCAAAACTTTCCAGAAGTTTCTATAAGCGTCTCGGGCCTACTGCTGCAAAGTCTGCAGCATATTGCCTGTGGCCTCCCACAGGTTGACACCCTTGTGCCAGTAAGCCCATTGGGCCGATCGAATTCGCCGGCTCAGGACGGCGCTCCCGGGGGTGCGGTTGACATTCTTCAAGTGGTTGCGCAAGAAGCCCCAAAACCGATCCACGATTTGCGTGCCCGATTTGACGCGGATCTTGTCACCGTCCGGGGTCTTCACGTCATAGATCTTCGTATAGTGGGGTTTGACCCACTTGACCTTGCCTTGCACGATGACTTTTTTCTTCTGGTGCACGACATTGCAATGGGCCACATTCGGCAGCTTCACCTTGTACGCCTTGGCACCATCCGTGTGGAGCACCACATGCTTGTTCGACAGGAATTTCCGCCCGATCGGCAGCCACTCCCGCTTCCTGATCGGCCCTGGTCCAGGCGCTCGCTTCTTCGTGAGGCGCGGCTTGAGCTTAAACAGCCGCAAAGAGCTCGGGCGTCCCCTCTCCACAAGCCCTCCCCACTGCTCCCATTTCACCACCCGATCAGCCCGAACTGCATCAGGATCTTCACCCTTACCCAAGTCCACCTCGTCAGCCTCCACATCCTTCCATTTCTGGGTGCCACCATAGGTGATGGACTTCTCTTTCTTCTGGACGTAGCGGGCCCTGGCGATATCGTTGTTGGCGTAGATCCTCTCCACTGCCTTGTGGTCGACATCCAAGACCAGGTGGGTAGCGTTCCGAGGTACACCAGCGACTGCACAGAACAAGATGGCGGCTTGTGTGGACAAAGAAGTAGTTGAGTTCCCGGCGCCAGCGTAGAAGATGGGGTGGAAGTCTTCGATGCGAATGCGAGCCTGGCACTTCTTTGCCCCACAGCGGTGCACCCACTGGCTTCGGTCCTTTCTGTACTCGAGCTTCCCCAAGACACCTTTCCCGCATTTGGGGCAGAGCTTCCCCTTCCACTCAGGAAGGATGCGGTCTTTCTTCAAGAGGTGGATCAGCCTGATGCCCTTCAAGGACAAGAAGTTCATGACCGATCTTCCCCACCTTTCCCTGTGAGGCCTGGACTTCATGGTCAGGGTGCCGTGGCGTACGTACGGAGTCTTGACCGCGTGAGCCTTCGTACTTGCTGGGCGCTTGTTGGCGCGCGCTTTGCCTCTCTTTGGCTCAGGCCAAGGCGCTTGACGCTTGACCGCACGCTTCATGACTTTTTTAGGCATGACGCTACAAAAACAAAGAGTGGCTACACTGACTCAGGGCCAAGATGCTGTCAGAATGAGCGTGCGCAGTGATGCAATACCTGGAGGCAAAAGCAGACAAGTGACAAATGCATCGGCCTTTTCGAACTTGCGCGCTTGCAAAACTGCTTTCCTATCTGGCACCGCGTCTACTCAGCCTCATCACCACTGTTACGCTGAAGGTCACCACCGTGGTCAAAGACATCTTCCTCAGACGCCACGTCCATCTCCTCGATCTCGGTCTCAGCGGGGAAAGCCGAAGCCGAAGCCTTGAGTTTCTTCTTGGGCGGACTCTCCAAGTCGATGACGGTGAGGTGCATGGCCGACAACTTACGGGCGAAGACGTTCGGCTCCTTTTTGATGAGTGCAGGCGCTGGAGGAGCGGAAAGTGCTGAAGTAGAGGATGGAGCAGGCTCTGCAGCAAGGGGCTGTGGCTGCTGATCAGGAACTCGCACCTGGAGGATGGTATTTGGTCCGCTGGATCCAAACAGCCTCCGCGATGCCGAGTAATCGATTTCCACTGGCCTTGGCGGCAGGTCACGACCCTTGTTCTCCATGATCGACGTCATCCAGGCTCGTTCCCAGCGAAGATGAAGGTCCAAGTCGGCCGGCGCGCTGCGATCACCCTTGCGGTACTGCATGTACTTCAAGCCTCCTGAGCTGCGCAACAAAGACTTACTTTCATCGAGGCGCTTGCGTTCGACCCTCACCTCTTTCTCACTAGGAAGACGCCAGTAGAGGAAGTCGTTCGTGATGAGCAAGACACACGTGCGCTTCATGACCGCCATGACGTCAGAGATTGACGAACCCTTCATCCACGCCGGCTCAACCATCTGCATGAACTGCTGGTGAGAAATGGAATACCCTGCGTTCTCGAAGGAGGGCTCTGCGGCGAGATCGATGTCGTTGGACATATAAAGACGCAGCTGGCCCTGCGGGAACTTTGCGGCGCCCCACCTTTCTTTTGTGAGGACCGTGTTGCCCACGTCGCAGAAGCCCTTCAACTTCCTCATGGGCTGTTCAGCCAGTGAGCCATCGTCAAAGATATCCGGACGATCTTGGCGACCAGCTTCACCTCTGAAGAAGTCGAACTCGCAGGCCTCGCGGAAGCCGGGCTCGTTCTTTGAGTTCAGTTTTTGAACCCAGTAGCGTGACATGGCCATCGCAATGGTGCGCCCAAGAGGCGTCTTGCCTACGTTGTGGACTCCATGCATGCCGCAGGCTTTGTCCGTGAAGCAAGGAAAGATTTCCTCCAACACAGTCAAAACCGAGGGCTCCACATCCACGAGCGTGAGGGGGAAGTCATAGACAGGGAGCGCCAAGACGCCGTCGTTCATGAGGTTCCGCAGAGCTTCTTTGATGAGCCGCTCCGGCCAAGTCTGAATGGGACTCTCGTCTGAGATGAACTGCTTCGAGATCCATCTCAGCTGCGTGTTGCTGTGGTGGGTTCTAGGCCCATGTGCCTCGATGAAGTCGAAGCCTTGGTCGATGTTCTCTTCTGTGAGGCCCTGGAAGAAGTTGTTGTTTTTGTTGTCGGACTGCATGCCACCGTTGCCACTTGCCTGAAGAGCAAAGGACTGGACCTGGAAGCCACCCATCTTCTCCAGCATGTACTGGATGGCCTTCTTGGTATTCTTGGCATTGGCTTGCCAGGAAACGGTATGAACTTCTCCATGACAAAGGGTGGAGACGAACTCAGCCTTAACTTGATCCGGGAAGATGATGTGCTTCAGGAGGAAGTGCTGCGCATTAGGAAGAGGAAGAACAACAAGTTGAAGACCATATGACATACCAGGAGAAGTCTTCAAGCGAAAGGGCGCTGGCATGTCCGCAAAGCGGCCATCCTTAGCCGCGCTGCTGACTTGAGATTGCAAAGTAGCATCGAAGGCTATAGGGCCAACAAAGTCGAAGAAGTGCTTTGCCTTGCTCTTGTCCTTGGGATGATCAAGAGGAAGGTCAGTAGGCGAGACAGGACCACGAGGCAAGTCCACGACATTGGGCTTGGACAAGTTCTTGAGGAAGAGCGCGTTGGTGGCATTCAGGGCCGTTTCGAGAGAGATTTCACTGGCTTCTGACATCATTGCTACAAGAAAAAAAGAGATACTTTGAATGACCTGGTTTGAGCTTCTAGCAGCAGAGTAATATATAAAGGAAACTGTGTCTAACATCAAAGAAAAATGTACATATTTATATATATATATATATATGCTCACCCCCTACTGTTGAAATTATCAGTTTTTCTAGACTGTGCAAGTGAAAAGGTAGGCCCTGGGGGGGGGGTGAGCATATATATATATATACACATAAATAAATAAATATGTGTAAACGTGCCAAGTGGCATGGACCCACCCACCTGTCTGCACAACTAACAAAGCCGGCGTCATTTTGTGTAATCGTGGGGAAGGTGAGGAGGGGGACACAGCCCAAAGTTTGCCACGCATGAGGGGGATGCGAGTCTGCTTTGGCGAGACATGCTCCAGCAAGCCTGGTTTTGGCACAGGCCTCAAACAAAATATGTGTGCTAAAGTTGGGGTCTTGTTTTACTCGGGGCTGCAAGGGAACTTCAAAGGAAACGTGGAGCCAGACTTTTGCCCTGAGAATAGGCATTGACATGCACGTATGGTTTTGTTCTGAAAATGTCAACCAAAACGATCCGCCTTTGTGGCGTGAACAACGAAACATCCTACAACGTTGTCCGTGGAGAGCAAGTGCCACAGAAGCCAGAAGTACAGATGCAGTGGTTTCGTAATTCTGTCTGGTCAAACTTGTTTCCGGTCAAATGTTCAGTTTAGCAACATGTCTCAACATCTTTACTCCGTTCCTTCTGGTGACCGAAGAAGAAGGATGCTCCTTCTGAACCCAATCGGAACCCCTTGGAGAATGCCAATCGCTGCTGATCATGTGTTGTTTCATTTTCGCCGTTCCCTTTGTAGCGCCCCGTTGAACGAGCTCCCCGTCTCTGTCTTTAATTGACTTTAACGCATCACGGTTTTGGCTCACGGGTTAGCCTTCTTCGCTGACATCACCGAAGGATTTGCTTTTGCGGTTCCATTTGTTGACCTCCAGTCTAGATGTGGCTTCCTGCCCGGAACCTGGTGCATTTTGTAAACGTTTACTCTCCCACTAATGGAACAGAAGGTCCCTGGAATCTGGAAGACAAAGACAGCCTAGAGCCTCCAGGACATTTGAGTTGCAAGCATTCAGAGAGCAGACAGGCGATCCTTCTACAGGGCTCCCCATATCTGCCTTCTTCCAAAGGCTTCCAAATGGATGTCCACCTGGGAGGGTGATTTTGAACATTCCCTTTTTGTGTCGCCGCTTTGGCGGGTCGACTGATGGAATTCTTGACTTCGTGGAGCTTGCTGGCTCCGAGGAAAAACAGTCGGCTTTTGACCAACCGAGTTTTTTTCCTTCAGACACATGAGGAGAGGCGACACTTGGCAGACCTATGCAGCAGGAAGTCCTCGTGTCTACATTTTTATACATATATATATATTATACATATGTAACTCTGTACGTAGAGGGGGAGAGATGTTACATTCTTACTTGCGTGAAGCGGACCAAAACCTGCCAGGCTATTTGACGGAGACCTACGGCCCCAAGCGCCTGCTGGTCCAGATGCTGTACTTGGAAGCCGTGGCCGCGTTGGCGACCTCTGGTGTGCCAGGGGCCACGGCCAAGTGTCCGACGTTTTGGAGTTCTTTGCCCTCCAAATAGCGGTGGTTGGTGGCCATTGAACCTTCAAGCAAATGATTTCCACCAAAGGGTCCCTTGAGAGTGGTTGGTGGATTTTTCCATGCAAATGATCTCCAAAGCGTCCCTAATCCCAAGTGCCAAACTAGGGAGGTGGAACTAATCATTGTGAGTCAATTAGTAGTGGGGGTGCACAAGCGATTCCTGGCCCTGATTCTTGATTGTGGCAGCTTGGGGATTGGTTCCCTTGCACGTCGTCTTCAAACATCCCCCAATGGAAACTCAACTGTCACATGGGGCCAAAAAAACAATGCAACCACCCAGAATTGCGGAATCTAAAATGGCCTCCAACTTGATTTCTGTAACTGGGGTTGGTCCAACTTTGTTGGTGAAACATATTTGAGCTCTTCTTTTACCAAAGCATTCCCTTTCCAAAAACCCCAGCTTGTTCTCTGTTTTCCCAAACTCAGTGAAAGACGCAGTTCCCACGTTTTGTCCTGGGACTTTGGGCCATCGCACCGAGGGGGGGGCCCTGGCAGCTGGCGGGCGGGCGCTTTGTCAGCGGCCTCGCCATCGGCGCCGCGGTGCCGCCCATCTTTGGCCTTGCCGAGGAAGCCGAAAGGTACCACGCGCAATGGACAAGAATGTAGTTGCCGGAAAAAACAAAACAACAAAATGGACAAGTGTGTGTCAAAGAAGGTTGTTGCAATAGAAATTGCATCAATCCTCTGAGAGGTTGAGGTGGCGAGGGATCAGGACTGCCCCCCACTGGCTTCTATTACTTATCAGCTCAGCCTTTCCCAAATGCAGGCTGGATGGTTTGTTTGGGGGCGTCCCCACAGGAGAGGTGATTCTGAACAGATTCCATCTACGTATCCGCAGGAGCTGCTCTTTCCACGGCAGAGGCGCTTGCGCAGCCCCTTGGTGGCACCTCAGAGAACACCCGCTGTAAATGTCGTCCAAGCTTGAATTTGACAAACTGCGATCATTGAGACGCAGGAGTTGTCGGATTGTTCTTCCACCAAATAGTGGGCGTTCCCTCGTGAAACACTTACGCGTTTAGCCTGCTTTAACGTATGACATGTTGACCTTTGTGTAGGCTCCACACCTTGAATTTCCGGGGCATTTTGCCAAGTCCGTGTGTAGGCCGGTTCCCTTTTGCGGAGTTCTCTTCAAGTTTCTTTCTTGGTGACATGGGGCGATCCTGTTGGGCGGATGCTGGGCCGTGAAGACAGGCAATAGGAATCCAGCAGGGCGCAAGCACTTTACTTGCAATGCCCCCTCGGGCATCAGCGTGTGAAACCAAATAGCAAGCCGATTATCTTGGTCAATGTTCAACCCTAAACTTCAGATTTGAAGCTTTCATTGTTCATCATTTTACTCAAGGGCAAAGGCGTTAGTGTCCCGAACGTTGACCCAATTGTTGAAATGCCCGTGAACATTCCTGTCAGTACCCTTGCCCCCCCCCCCCCACCCCCCACCCCCTCACCCCCCCCCCTTCTCTGGCTTCACAGGACGGCTCCAGGATTGAAACAGAGTCGAAACCACGGCGGACAATCTTGGATTGGACCACCTACCTTTCCTACCTACTTTCCCTACTTTCCCAGGCTTGAGCCTCATTGCCTCCAGCTTCATCTTCGGGAGTTTGCTGGTCTCCCTTCTGGCCTGGCTCTGCCTCGCCAACAACCTGGGCTGGCGCGTATTCTACGCCTGCACCGGTGGGGCCCGGGGGAGGGAACACCTAAAAATGGATTCTGAATAATCTGTCTGACAAGCTGCACAAGAAGAAGGACCTTTGTATACATTGCTGGCAACGTCACTCTATCACCCACAAGCAGGGGCCAGAAACTCTACATGCCCTGTTTCTCATGGTAGATGTTCAAAGCGCAGGTCCAACACCACGTGTTGTTTGGTCAGGGGTTGACACGATACTTCAAAAAGCGAACTGGTGAAGTAGGGCAGGAGCTTTCGGGATCCACTCACTGGCTGAGCTTTAGCGAGGTTTTGGCCCGCAGGCGTTGTGCCGATGCTGAACGCCGCGTTGGTGAGCAGCTGGGTCCCCGAGTCCCCGAGTTTTCTGCAGCGACAGGCGCAACGTCATGGAGTCGGGGGACACAACTTGCAAGACAATGTCTGCCTTTTGGCGCGTTCACTTGGGTAAAACGAGCTCACTATGAGGGTCCCTTGCCCGACACTACGCGAGGATCCCGTATCTCAGATTCTCACTCCCTGAGTTCATGGACTTTATACTTTTTGGAAAGACTGGCCAGTCCACTCAGGGAGGGAACTTCCACAGCCGCTGCAGAACCCTCTCCCGCCCTCCAAGCCGATGTGATGTGCCTTAACAAACAGACCCTTCACCACCTTCCACCCATTTATTTCCCAACAAAACTGATGAGTTGACAACCAGGAGAGGAGAAGTCGATTCTGTGCACGACTTCGTTGTTCTTGGCGTATACATGCTTAAAGTGCTTGGCTTGTTTGAGTTGTTTCAGTTTTTAGAGGGGGGTGTGCGTACAAAGTCCGTTGCCGACAGGTTTGGTGGGGAGGATGTTTCATTTTACCAGTTGCTAAGAGTGAAGCGACCGCATGTCACGTAACGGCGCCAAGTTCTAATCATGGAATATGTTTGACGCGTGTTGCAATGTGTTCGACTGCTTGTCGTATGTTTTTGGAAGATGCGCAAGCTTCGTCACTTACGTGGTTCTCACTGTTCAAAGGGCACACTGGTCATGTGGAGGTCCAATTCAAATACAGCAAAGCGCCCAAGTTGACTTGATCGCACACGTTCTTATTCAAGTCTTGTCACAGACAAAGAAAGCGTGGACAGAGGGTGAAGGACACATACACGGCATACACCCGCCACCAACCGCCCCTTGGATGTTTCTTATTTTTAGCTTTTCTCCGGGCTAAGAAGCGACTCCGCCAGGGCCGGCGTGCGGAGCTGGTGCTGGAGTTGCGACGCCTGGCGCCAAACGGCGCCTTCGACGTCGCGGGCATGGCGGGCGGCGCTTTCAAAGTGGCCCAGGCAAGGGTGGGCGCGAACACATACGAACACATACGAACGCTTGCGAACGTAAATTCAACGACTTCTGGTCACGTCTTAATTAAACGGGAACCCTTCTACTGCGCATTCGCGAAAGTAGCGGGGAGGTTGGGGCCCCCCATGATGATCCAGAAAGTGATGATTCAATTAGGGGCAACAATCTTAAAGTTGCGATCGCAAAAGATCCAAAAATTGTGGGGGGGGGGTTGGGGGGGGGGGTTGGGGGGGGGGGGCTGCCGCACGATGATCGAAAAAGTGATGATTCAAGTGGGGGCAAAAAATCTACAAAGCAGTGGGGGGTTGGGGGGGGGGCGCCCCCTTGATGATCGAACAAGTGAGGATTCAAGTAGGGGCGCATTTTAATCGAAAAGGGGGTGGCGGGGGGCAGGAGGAACTGGCGACGCTGAGGATGCAGGAAGCCAAAGCCAAAAACCGACTGGGAAAGCAGAGGATGCAAAAAGCCAAAGCCAGAAAGCCGCCAAAAGCCACAAAGCCAAAAAGCCGGAGAGAAACTGGTAATGCAGAGGATGCGAAAAGCCAAAGCCGCAAAAGCCGCATACACTCAATACAAAGCCGCAGAAGCCAAACAGAGACGCCACAAAAGCCACATATAAACCCACGTAAAAGCCACAACGCTGAAAAACAAAAATCCTACAAAAAAGGAAAAAAATCCGAAAAACAATGGCCCTCCTTTAAGGAATACATGAACCACGGTCAAACTTACTCGATTGCCATGGGAGGATGAGTGAGCCCCCTGGTTTTTGGGGAAAGGATCCTCCTTTTCCACAGCATCACCCCGAAAGCCAACTCGCTTTGCCAAATCCTAGAGGAAATCGAGTTGGACTCAGAGAGTTCCGACCACGAATCCAGTTCATGCGCTTCAATCAGAGAAGTAACACAAAACGGTCAGACAAATCGGGGAATTTCGGGTAAGGCCAAAGGAAGGTCCGAAAGGAAAGGGTGTCAAAATAGGAGGACTTTCAGAAACCTACCCTCAACCCCAAAAAGGTACCCTCAAAAAATGCATGTTTCATTGACACCCTTTGAACCTGCAATTTGGAACGTGCCTGTGCGGGATCGTAGCTCGTACCATGTCAGACGTTGTTTTGCTGCGCAGGCGCAGTGTTTTGTCAAGGTTCACGTTTCCGGTGCAAATCCTTTGTGATTCGCGTTTCAGGGGCGTCGTTTTGAGGTGTTTTGCTTGCAAGCGTTTCCTCGAATTTCGCCGGCCCTGTCGTACAATCGGCTCGCTTTCACGACATGAGATTTGCAAGAAAATCTGTCGAATCATTCTGGCGCTACAGTCCCGCGCTAGTTTTCCGCGTGCGATGCGAGAGTGTCAAATTCCGATTTCGTGGTAGGCGCAGCATTTTGAGCGTTTTGTGTGTGGCTGTAATGCGATTTTTCGTGACAGGCGCAACACTTTAGAGCTTTGCGTGCAGATTTCGTGGCAGACGCAGCACTTTAGAGCTTTGCGTGCAGATTCCGTGGCAGGCGCGGTACTTTCCAGCTTGCGTGCAGATTTCGTGGCAGGCGCAGCACGTTGATGGGTCGAGTCGCTCTCGCTGTGGCGCGGTGCACATTTTGAGATCGCAAAGTGAACCCTTTGTGTGTGTCCGCTTTGGGTGGGTCGAGTCGCTCTCGCTGTGGCGCGGCTCACATTGTGAGATTGCAAAGTGAACCCTCTGCGCACTTTGGGCGGGTCGAGTCGCTCTCGCTGTGGCGCAGTGCACATTTTGAGATCGCACAGTGGATGGGCTGAATCGCGAAGTCGTGACGAAACACGTGACGAGATGCGAGTATAGGGTCGTGGCTAGAAACATGAGAAAGACCACGAATGACAGGACGGGAGATGTGACGGAGTCGTGACGTGAGGCGCGTCGAGAGGCATGTGATCAGAGATGTGATA
Organism: Effrenium voratum; assembly: GCA_963377175.1. Lineage (NCBI taxonomy): Eukaryota > Dinophyceae > Suessiales > Symbiodiniaceae > Effrenium > Effrenium voratum. Next base: position 42,270 of record CAUJNA010000306.1, on the reverse strand, counting down.
AAAACAGTTACGACGAGAGACGGGAAAAGAGTTGTTACGACGGACGTGACAAAGGACGTGACCAAAGACGTGACAAGAGACGTGACCAGGATGTGACAAGAGGCGAGCCGTGACGAGAGACGTGACGAGGATCGTGACGCGAGAGGTTACCAGAGACGGGACGGCAAATAAGACAAGAGACGTGTGAGAAGAGACGTGGCGAGGGTCGTGACAAGAGACGCACATTTTGAGATCGCACAGTGAAACTTTGGACGGGTTGAATCGCTTTCGCCGTGATGCGGAGCACATTTTATGATCGCGAAGTCGTGACGAAACACGTGACGAGAGAAATGCGAGTAGGGTCGTGGCTAGAGACATGAGAAATTTCTTGCCCCTAATTGAATCATCAGTTTTTCGATCATCATGGAGGGGCTGCCGCCCCCCGAACCCCCCCGGCTACTTTTTAGATTTTTTGCCCCCAGCTGAATCATCATTTTCTTGATCATCATGGGGGGGCTGCCACCCCCCCCAACCCCCCTGCTTTTTTTTGGATTTTTGGCCCCTATGTAATCATCACTTTTTTGATCATCATGGGTTGCCGCCCCCCCCCCCCCAACCCCCCCCCTACTTTTTTAACTTGGTTGCCCCTAATCAAATCATCGCTTTTTCGATCATCATGGGGCGGGCTGCCGCCCCCCCCCCAACCCCCCCGGTACTTGGTGGACTTTGGCAGGGGTTAAAATGCAGCCCTAACTGAATCACCACTTTTTCGAACATCGCCCCCCCCCCCCCCCCACGACTTTTTAGGTGTTTTGCGGGGGATTAAATTGCACCAGTATTTGAATTCTCATTTTTACCATCATGAGAGGGACCCCGCTTCTTAACATACATACATACATACATACATACATACATACATACATACATACATACATACATACATAAATGCCTGCCTACCTTGCCGGAGAGGAATTGATGATGCTGAGGATGTAGGAAACCCTCGATTTGCTGTTGATGCTGGGGATGTTGGCTGGACATGTGGGGGATGTTGAAAACGATGCTGATGATGTTGACAGGCTAGTGTAAAATACGTATCCCCCCCCCGAAAAAAAAAAACTGTCATTACAAGGAAAGGAATTTCCTTTTCGGCCTCGGGGGGACTTTCCTTGCCCGAAACCTCTCCATGAAGTTGTCAAAGGGAGGTGGGGGCCGATTGTTTTTCAATCCTGTCTGTTTCTGCTGTTGACCACCCCTCGAGGCGCAAATCCTAAATGCTAAGTTTGGCGTCTAGGTTTTAAAAGCTATTGATGTACAAACAACAAAATATCTTTGTTTGTTGGGGTGTGCTGCCGTGGCAGGTACCAAACAACATTTTCTAAAATATCCAAAATCAATAAGTTTTTTCTTCAAATCGAGAACCCTCAAAATTGCCTGCTTCCTTTTGTTGCCTGTGTAAAACCATCCAAAAGGGGTTACCTCCTTTTTGGAGGTCACCTCCCCCCGTATGTTCTTTTTGTTGGAAGGCTCAACCATTGCCGTTCCATGGCCATTCAAAGGATACACTGGCGCAAAGCTTGGGCCGGGGAAAAGAAGTCAGGACTCTTGGATACTTGCACCACAGCCATGCGACCTTCTGAAGTCCTTGGGACAGGGTCCAAAACAAGGAACCTTCTGCCGTTCCCCCCAGAATGGTTATAGTCTTTCTTTTGGAAGAAACACCAAGGATTGTTGAAACAATGATTGGTGAACATAAATTCCAATGCAAATGATGTCCATGGGTCCAGCCAATTCAACTTCACACTTACCCAAGTACCAATTTGTTTCATTGTACTTGGGCAGTTTGGTTTTCCAGGTCAATACCGTCTTCCGGATTCCGGCGCTTTTGCGCATGCCAGGAGGCCAATCACCTGCCGAGTGAGGAGGTTCCAGGCTCATGGGGAGGTTCTTGTGGAACGGACATTGCTGGGCCCCTATCAGTTGTGCAGGTTGGGGGTTTGGGTAGGCCCCTATCGGTTTCCGGTGGCCAAATTGTGGGCTATGGTCAATTTGGGAAGGACATCGGTGGACCCACGTTTCTCCCACAATCTGGGCTCCGGGATTTGTGAGCCTAACAGAAAATGGGATCCCAATTGAAGACAAGCCACGTGAGCATACGGAGCGCTGGCTCGCAACCGACGCATCGAAGTAGCCGTGGCGATCGAGGGTCCTTGAGGGCCATTGGAGGATGCGGGGGTTGGTGGGGTCATGACCTTATTTACACGCTGACGCGACACAGCCGGCCACCGGGCACCTTGCCCTGCCTGTTCTGTCACTTCCCTGTCCTTTAATTCGGATGAGATGCCGAGATTTGAACCTCACTTCCTTTGCGCGTCTTTCCTGCAACTTTGAGAGTTTCCTGGCATTTCCCTTTGCTTCCTGTGCGTTTGAGCTCCCTGCACTTCCTTGAGCGCCGTGTCAGTCGCACTCCTCCCCCCTGTAAGCACCCCAGCGCGAAGTTTTGTGCAAACTGCTCGAAAGCTAAAACCACAGAAGCGCGCCAACACGCTAAACCCACATGCGCAGGTTGAAGCAGCATGCACGCGCTAGAACGGAAACAGGGCGGAAGTTGCCCCCAGGGCGCTTCTCAGTCATGTGCCTCTGCAGCCATGGAGAAGAAGAAGCAGGAGTCGCGATTGCAAACGCGCTCGAAAGGGAGGAGGCGGCAAGTTGCCCACAGGGCGCTTCTCAGTCATATACCGCTTCAGCCATGGAGAAAAGGCGATGGTCGCGCCAGCCAGGGAGTGCGCATGGTGTCAGAGCCGAAAAGGCCGCAGTTGCTTCCGTTGGATGTTTCCCGCCCTGTCACTTCATTTTCCTGCATTTGAAGTGTCATCTGTTTCACTGCCCTTCAGTCGCTACTCGTCATCTACCGGAAAGTTGCCCGCAGGGTGCTTCCAAGTCGAAAAAGAAGTGGAAGGAGGGCGGGGGCCAGCCCGTCAGGCCCGCTCCTGCACTTCCAGTCCCTGCACTTCCTTGCCTTTCCTTTTACTTGAGCCCCGTCCAGGTACTTTGTTTTTTTAGTTGCCATCAATCATCCACAATTGCCCATTCATCTTCCATCCATTTTCCACCAGTTCCATCCCTTCCATACATTCTTATGCATCCATTCTCCAACACTGTTCCACCGGCTTCCACAAGCTGCCAGCAGTGTCGCCATGCATGTTGCAAGAGCAGTTTGGCAGTTGTAAGGGAAGCCGAGTGAAGCTAAGGGACGCCAGACAGCACAAGCAGATTGATCACCCCGCATCAATTGACCGCGCGCTGCACAGCGTCGCAAGGCATTTTGCAAGCGCAGTTTGGCAGTTTTAAGGGAGGCCGAGTGAAGCCAAGGGAGCACCCGAAAATGTTCGTTGCACAAGCAGCAGCATGTTTCACATAGCAGCCACCAATAATGTTCATCGTGCTTGCAGCAACATGTTTCACGCGGCAGCTCTTGATGACGTTCGCCGCAGAAGCAGCAACATTTGTCGCGCAGCAGCTTTCAAAAACATTCGTCGCATCAGCAGCAACATGTGTCACACAGCAGCTTCTGAAAACGTTAGTCGCTCAAGCAGCAACATGTGTCACGCAACAGCCACGTCGGACTAGCAGCAATCACACAACAGATTCGTCGCACTATCTGCGATGGAGCTTTTTTTTGTCGCAAAGCCTTGCAGGCTATTTACAAGGGACAAAAAAGCAACAGTAGGAAGCAAGGTCCACTTCAGTAACAAGCCCTTGGCTTGGCGCCAGGTAGTTGGAAACCAGCTCTGCGGGCAAGCCAACCCTCGAACCGTTTCAGCCAAGCAAAGCGCCGCAAACAAACCTGTCGTTGAGGGTTGTTTGAATAGTCTGGTTTCACCTGAACGTGGCGCGACTCTTTCACTGTAAGACACGAAAAAAAGAATATGAAAACACCTTGGGAATGTGACATGTTGCGCATTATTACTCACAAAGGCAGGGCCGACTTGCGGTGCTTCTCTCGCAGCAGTTGCAGCTCGCAGCTCAGACTTGTCCAAACTGTTAGACAGCTGGGGCCGCGCCCGAAACACGCCAACAGGCTTCAGCCACATGAGTCAAGCATCACGCACGGTCTAGCGCCGGAAGAAGGGCCCGCGGCGGACAAGGAGCTGCAGGCTGGTGACAGTTGCCCATGGGGCGCTGGTAAGTGATTTAGCAGCGCATGGCAAGTGGGGCTGGGCACAGAGCCGGGGGTGTAGTCGTGGCAGTTCCTGGAGATGGCTGGTGCCTCTTCCATGCGGTGGCAAGGTACGGGGCCAGGCCTGGAGCAGGTGCTAGGCCGCGCTGGTGTCTGCGTGCTGCAGCGGAGATCTACTTGCAGGCGCTAGAGTGGCTGTGGGCGGCGCTGGCTGGACCAGATGCCGCAGCAACTGAAGCAGCTTGCGTGCCAGAAACGGAGGCGGAGTTGGAGCGACACCGAGACTTCGTTCGACGGCGCGGTGGCGTGGAGGCACAGGTTCCAGACGCCAAGCTGGTGCTGTGGAGTAAGGTGCTGGCTGTGGTGGAGCAGCCTAACGGTCTGGACTCCTTCCATCATGGGACCAGCGCAGAATTGTGGGCGCTCACCCAGCAGTTCGACTTCGATGCTATAGTATGGAGCGGCGTCCCTGACGCGAACTACTGGGCACGAACTCAGACTCGTGTCACGGACGAAGAATGCCGGACGGCAGTGGCTCGGCTCCCGACCGTGCTGCAGCTGCTGCACCGAGAGATCGGCAACGTGGGGCACTATGATCTGCTCGGGACCGATGCCGTGTCTCCGCAGCCGTTTGCGCGGACACCTTGGGTGAGGCGGTGGGCCGAAGGCGGCAGTGAAGCCATGTGGGAAGTGCTAGGCATGCCAAGGCGGCCCGAGCGCATCCATGCTCCAATTCCTGAAGCGGAGGCGGACGTCTGGTCCGAGCCAGAAACCAACTGTGACGTGGTCTTGTCAGACAAAAACTCTGACAAAATAGACATGGAAACCGATAGTGTGCCAAGGCGGCCCGAGCGCATCCATGCTCCAATTCCTGAAGCGGAGGCGGACGTCTGGTCCGAGCCAGAAACCAACAGTGACGTGCCCTTGTCAGACAAAAACTCTGGCGTGGCCTTGGTGTGCGCCTGTTGCGCGGGAGTGCAGCCTGGAGGTCCTAATGGCAACGTAGGATACGTGTCAGTGCGCGAGCTGTTCACAACCGTGTCAGCCGAGAGCTTTGCCGCGAACTGGAGCTTGACAGAGTACATTCGCAAGTACGGCGAGCACGCGGCCGTGAGAGATCGGCTTCCGGAGCAGGATTGGCAGCTGTCGCTGCCGCCCGATCTGTTTGAGGGGCAGCGAATTCTGTGCTGCCCAGAAGACCGCGTGTGTGCCGCGTGTCCAGCCACGCAAGAGCAACTGTGCGCTGAGTGCAAGCTGCCACTGTGCCGGACATGCTGGAGCCGGTTGCGGCAGAGCACGTGCCCGCAAGTCCCGCAAGCTCTTGCCAATGACAACTGGTACGGGTATCCTCTGAATTTCTTATATCAAGAAAAGGTGCGGTGGATTGAGGCCGCGGCAGCATGTCCCGTGTGGACGTCCGTGGTGAGTTTCTATATAGAGGAAGATCGCGGGCACCTGATGGAGGAGGAGCTGCATCGCAGCGACTTCCGCGTGGCCGTGCGAGGCAATGTTAGCTCCTTCAGCATGCCTTGGGAGGAGATCTACGGCAGTCTCCACCGCTTGGGGGCGGAGGCTGTGCTGCATCAGCTGCCGCACGCAGTCCCGGTGCTCAACACCATGATGAAGTTGACAATCAAGGGCATGCGGCACGCCGAGATCGTGGAGTGGGTGGCTGGTGCAAAGCTGCGCCCGTGGATCGTCGTGAGGTTGTTGGAGCACCTGATCGACAGCGGACATCCCATGTGTGAGGCATGGGCAGACAAAGCCGCGCTCAAAGAAAGCTTGAAGCAGCGGGTGTTCAGCAGGTACGGCAAAGACGAAATGTCGCCGGTGACCATGGAGGCCGCCCCGATGGCGCCGGAGGAAGCCGACCAAAGCGGCGGAGGGCAGAAAAAGCATGCCACACCTGAAGCGGCCAGCGTGCATGAAGTCAACGGCGAGGCCTTTGCTGGCATAGTGCGGCCGCACGTGTTGTCGTCCGACTACACTAGCTCCCAGGTGCACGACGTAGACGTGCAAGAAATTGTGCAGCTAGCCAAGCTCACCGCGCACGTGAAGGTGCAAACCGGGCAAAGCTTTTGGGACCAGTGGCAAAATCGATTCGTCAGCTGGGCGTACCCTTTCAGCCTGCCCGCGCCAGTGGGCGGTCCGGATTTCCCGTCCAAGTCGCGGGACCGCAGGGGCAGTGAGGCTGCCGTGCTCACGCCCTTTGCATACATGCAATCGCTGGCCCGGCGCGTGGAGAGCTCCATCCGCAACTCCTGGGATCTAGTGCCCGGGGTGCGCCGCATCACGATGAAGTGGCATTCGGTGTGGCACTCCGACCTGTGGCGTCGGCTCAAAGGCAAGCGGGCCGAGCTGAAGGAAACTCCCGATCAGGCATGGGTGGAAGCCGCGCAAGGCCTGTACAAAAAGTTGCAGAAAGGGGTGTACACCGTGCGCCGCAATGTGTGCAAGCCCATCAACTACGATGCGCGGAAGTTGTGGTACGCCAAAGACTTGACGCTGCCTGAGCAGGAGCTGCTGCGGGAAGTGCGGCACACGCAGCAGACCTTGCCGGGGACGGTGGAAGTCCGTCGCCGCATCGGCGGCCCGGGTGGAACTAGGAGAGCCGCTGTTCCTGACATTGTCGCCCACCACGCGGCACAACGGCCTCTGCCTCAAGTTCTCGCGGTATCGCCGTGCGGACCCGGCAGCAACAGGCATGTCCGGGCCATGGTTTGCACGAGACTCGCCTCAAGTATGGGACACGGCCGATGTCCAAATCGAGCTGCCGAATTATGACGTCCGGCGAGAGCTGACAGCCAGAGACCTTCCAGGCCATGGTGCGCTTCGTGTTTGGCACCCTGCTCGGCCTGCGCATGTGCTTCCGATGCCCAAATTGCACGTGCCGCGATCAGACAGGGCACGGGTTTCACGTGACGGGCGGCGTGCTGGGCCTGGTCCACGCCATGTGCGGCGCGATTGAGTACCAAGCAAACTCGACACCGCATTTTCACTGCAACGTGTACTTGGCATGCGTGTGGCAGCAGCCCCTGCAGAAACTTGCCGACCAGCTGCAGGCCGAAGTGCTGCGTGTGGCGGAAGTGTTCGACTTTCAGCAGTGGCTGCGTTGCGAGGAGCATGTTCTGCACGAGAAGCACCAAGCCGAGGTGCAGGCAGTGGAAAAGTCGTGGCTGCAAAACTACCGCGGTCCAGAGAAGGACGCTTTGTGCTTGTGGCCCTGCTTCCTACTGCAAGACACGCAGCCGAGCGCGTGGACGGAAGATCAAGCAGAACAGGCGGCAGCCACGGATGCAGCGAGGTTCAAGGCAGCCTACGATGCAGCTGTGCAGCAAAGGCTGACGCATCAGCAGCATCACGTGCACCCGTGGAGTGCCTCGCAGCAAGCCCGCTTGCCGCTGCCAGCGTGCCGCAAAAAGAACGCTCCGAATAAATGCAAGCACGGCTTCCCGCGGCCGCCCAATCCGCGCTGCAGAGTCATTTGCCGCGGCAACGCGCGCAAGTTCAAGCTCAGCACCCGGGGTCGCCGTAATGCGCTGGGCACTGTGCTCGGTCGCCGGCACGATCCGTGGCTGTCTGGCACCTGCCGAGCGTTCGCCTTGATGCTGATGGGCAACAGTCACACCGGCCTGAACTACCGCGTGCCTCTGGCGAGCAGCACGCATGATCCGGACTGCGCTCGGGACTGCCTTGGGGCGCAGACCGTCCGACGGCTCCAGCGAGCCATCGCCCAAGCGGCTCGCCGTGCCACCAAGTATTTCACGGGGTACTTACAAAAACCGCAGCCTCTGGGCCGGAAAGAGCTGCAGCACGCGGCGAGGCAATTGAGCTTCTTGGACACCAAGCCGTGTGAGGGCAAGGAGCTGCAGCGATACAGGCAAGTCGTCAACCGGGTGCTGGGAGACCTCGAGTTTCGTTGCTCCGTCCGACCACTCACGGAAGAGTTCATGCTGGCTGGCTTTTGGGACGTGAGCGAGCCGTCTTCGGCCGAATGCATTCGCAGCTTCTGTGTGGCCCCATTCGTGGGGCACGAGTGGTTGACGCAGCTTGATGCAGTCACCGAACAGCGGAAGAAACTCAAGCCACACAGCAAAGGCAATGCAGAGTTCAAGCTGTCTGAGCTGTACGGGTGGCGAGGCACGGACCCACGCGTGTACTTCTTGTCTCCATGGGAGTTTGTGAAATGGTGGGAAGTGAAGAAGCTGCAGCCGCCTTCTGCGGCGGCCGAAGGGGACGAGCGCGGCCTGAGTGAGTGGAGCCCCGGACGCTCCCAGAGCATGGCGCAAGGCCAGCCGTCTGCGCCCGCAGACGGCTGGAAGTTCGGACGGGACTATCGCTGGCGCGACCCCTTGCCACCCCGTCTCGCAGCGAGCGTCCTGCGCCCGCCGTGCAAGAGCCAAACCCAGGCGGCCGCAGCGCACTACCTGCAACGGCGTCAGGAGCCTGTGGTGCCTTTCCCAAGCCTGTGCCCGCTTCCAAAAAGTGACATGCCCGCAGACACACAAGCACGGTTCCTGAACGTGTATCTGCGACCTTGGACCTTGGATGCGGCAGACGCGAGCCTGCACGTGCCGCACATCACGGCGCTGGACCTGCCCATCTCCTCCTTGCAAGCAAGTAAGCCACGGCGACGGCTGCTACAAAAGACAGCCCCTGCAGACAGAAGCCACAGCGCAGCTTGGCGAGACTATGCGACGCAGCACGCGGTGTCCGAGCACGCTGCCAGGACAATCCGCAACTTCTTGGCCGCGGCCGAATGCACGCCTGACGAAGAAGACTTGGAGCAGGACAAGAAGGAGAAGCAATGCGCCGAAGTGGACACGACTTGGGTGGATGTAGCCACAGTTCGCCGACTCAGTGAGGGCGGCGGCTTCCAGTACTCCAGCCGCACGGCCCCCGCAGTGCGCAACATAGTCCAGCAGTGGCGCACCAATGCCGATGCGGAGCAAGTGGCGGACCTCGCACGGTGCGCAGGGGTCCCAGATCCCAAGGAAGCCCTCGGAGCCGGAGCAGGAGATGCACCGCAGGAGCGGCCGAGCGAAGCGCGCGCTCAGCCGGCGGTGGCGTGCGTGTACGGCAAGCTGAGTGCACAGGCAGCTGCGCTATGGCTGCGCAACTTGCACGACCTCAGCACTCTGGCACGGCCCAGCGCAGAGCAGCAGGCCTTTTTGCAGGCCGTGATAGATCGCTGCCTGCGGGAAGCACGCGAGGAGGCAGAGGACAAGCCCTTTCGTAGCGAGCCACTGCGTGCCTTCTTGCACGGCGTGCCCGGGGCGGGCAAGAGCCAGACCCTCAAGTGGCTGCGCGGCTTTTTCGAAGAGATATGCGGGTGGATGCAGGGGCAAGAGTTTGTGTACTTGGCCTCACAAACACCCAGGCTGCGCTGATCGACGGAAACACGCTGCACTCGTTTGCCGAGCTGCAAGTCAAGGCTCCCAAGCAGAGCCGACAAACGCAGTTTGGCCCCGACAAATTCGTCAAGTACCAACGACTCCGGTGGCTGATAGTCGACGAATGCAGCACCGTCGCGCTAGAGGTCTTGGCCGTCTTGCAAAAGCGGCTGGCAGAAGCGACCCGCAAGAAGCGCTCCTGGAAGTGCAGAGACACCACGCACGAGCGGCCGTTCGGCGGCGCGAACTTCCTTTGCGCAGGGGACTTCTGGCAGTTCCCCGCGGTGCGCGCCACCTCGCTGTTCCAAAACCCTTTCAGCAAAGGGGTCAGCGTCCAAGTCGCCAACCTGCACCGCCTGTTTTGGACGCACGGCGAGGACGGCATGCAGCGCTTGTTTGAGCTGACAAAAGAACATCGCTGCGTGGACCCGTGGCTGAGCCACGTGCTCTTGCAAGCCCGGTATGGGCGGCTGTCCCAAGAGGTGTGGTGCTTCCTACACGGCTATCCCACGCTACACGCAGGCAGTTGGTGCCCGAACAGCGGCCAGTGCGACTGCCAGCAGGACCGGTGCAACGGACTGGCCGTAGCGTGGCAGCGGGAGATCCAATCCGGCACCCCACGCTCGTGGGACGTCCGCGTGAGGGAGGAGTGTGACGTGTGCGCCACCGAGCGAGAGCGCCGGCGCATCGTCGCTGGCTCTGCACGTGAGGCGCCGGATCCACAGGCAGCTAAGTTTCTAGAAGGACCTTTCGTGCACGGCTTCAACGCAGCCAAGTATGTAGCTGCACTGCTGCGAGCCCGATGGGTGGCCCACGAGCGGCAACACGTGCTCCTTTGGGTTGTGGCGCAGGATACACCTCTGTTTCAGCTCGAGCCGGAAGCTGCGATCGGGGAGCTGCAAGCTCGCAAAGAAAACTGGCTGCAGCGCCACGACCAGGCCACTGGCGGCATCATGGGCTTGCTGCCTTTGCTTCCCGGCATGCCGGTTCGCGTCACGCAGACTCTGCCTGAGCTGCGGCCACTGCGCTTGTTCAAAAACAGTCGCGCGAAGCTGTTGAACTGGTGCTTGCAGGATGCGGATGCTGCGGCGGTGCAGGCGACTACCGCAACCGAAGTCGTTCTGCAAAGCATGCCGACATGTCTCTTAATACAAGTCGAGGGTGCCACTTGGAGACAGCTACCGAGCCTCCCCGCCGGGGTCGCGTGCATCCGGCCAGCGCAGCAGCTCTGGAAGGTCGCTGCGACAGGCAGTGCCACCGTTCAGCGAAGAGGCTTCCCAGTCGCTTGTGACTATGCCGGCACAGCGCACTCCTTCATGGGAGCCACACTGCCCGCCTGCACATTAGATCTTGGGTTCTGGGACAGCACGCCCTCTCGAGACGCGCAGCTCAGTGCCTACATGTGTCTGTCTCGCGTGAAGCGCGCCGAGGACTTGTGCGTGAGCCGGCCATTTGGGCCCAACCTCTTGGGCCAAGGCGATCTCATAGGCCCGCGCACGCTGCTCGAAACGCACCGGCAGACCATTACCTTGGAAGAAGCCAAGGTGAGGTTCCAGCAGGAGGCCAAGCAACGCAGCCGGCACCCGGAAGTGCTGCTGAGCTGTCACCTCTGCAGCGTAGCGCGCGCAGGTCAGGAGTCGCTCAAGCCCCTGACCGCTTTCTTGGCGAACGAAGACGCCGCCCGCTTCAGCGTCGTGGCGCAGGGCATGGACAGGGTGTGCCGCGCGTGTCGCGCAAAGTGCCCGGCCGGCCAGTCCCGCCAAGCAGAGTGCGGTGATACTTTGTGCGCATGGTGCCAAGGAGTGCCAATGACACAGCCAGGTTTGTGCAAGATATGCAGCACCAAGCCTCTCGCCTGCTCCAAGTGCGGCGATGCCGCCAAAAAAGGCCAAAAGCGCACACTGGCAGACTTCAACTTAGATGAGATTCTCAGAAAGAAACGCACGAAGGAGCTGCGCCGTGCACGCTGCAAGCAGTGTGAAGCAGCTGCACCGATCAGAGCCACAAAGGCAGCCAAGTGCAAGCAGTGTGGTCACTGGAAGTCTCGAAGCTACGTGACCGGGCTCGACTCAGAAACCAACGAAGGGATCTGCAGAACCTGTGCCACGCGCAATGCCAAGCCGCCGGCACAGCCGCCGGCCAAGGCGTGCCAGCAATGCGGCAACGCCTTGCCCAAATATGCAACGCCCGGCACTTGGTGCGACAGCTGCGCCTTCCCGCCGTGCCAGGGCGGGTGCGGACACGCGCGCCCGCGAAAAAGTGTCTACCACGCTAAAAAGCGCCCCACTTGGGTCTGCAACAGGTGTGCCGCCAGCAAGTGCGGCAAGTGCGGTCAAGCCCTGCCAAAGACAGCCAACGCAGACTCTTGGTGTGACAGCTGCGCCTTCCCGCCGTGCCAGGGCGGGTGTGGACTTGCCCGCCCGCGAGCGGGAGTGTATCGTGCCAGAGTGTGCCCCAACTGGATTTGCAACCAGTGTGACGCATGCACGTGCAGCCAATGCGGCGGAGACTTGCCAAAGACGGCCAACGCAAACTCTTGGTGCGACAAATGCGCCTTCCCGCCGTGCCAGGGCAGCTGTGGACAAGCCCGTCCACGCAAGGGAGAGTACCACGGCAGTGTCTGTCCCAACTGGATTTGCAACCAGTGCGCCGCAAACACGTGCAGCCAATGCGGCGGAGACTTGCCAAAGACGGCCAACGCAGACTCTTTGTGCAACAACTGCGCCTTCCCCCGTGCCAGGGCGGGTGTGGACAAGCCCGTCCACGCAAGGGAGAGTACCACGCCAATGTCTGTCCCAACTGGACTTGCAACCAGTGTGCCGCAAACACGTGCAGCCAATGCGGCGGAAGCTTGGCAAGGACGGCCAACGCAGACTCTTGGTGCAACAACTGCGCCTTCCCGCCATGCCAGGGGGGGTGTGGGCGAGCGCGCCCCCGCAGGGATGAGTACCGCGCCAGACGTTGGCCCTCCTGGGTGTGCCGTGAGTGCGCGCGCAAGCCAAGTGAGACTCCCGGCCAAAAGCGCCGCAAGCAGGGCTGAGCTTCGACACAAGTCAGACAGGCCGGACCAAAGTTATGCTCAGGTTGCGCAGGGACTTGTCCGCACAAAGGAATTAAAACTCAAAAGCGAAGTTTCAAGGCAAGTGAGAAAAAAGCTTCCAGCCAAAGGAGCAGAGCCAGCCAGAACGTGGCTCCGGCCATGCGAGCATGCAGCTCGGCCCAAGCGTGCTGCTCGGACAAGCCTAGCTTGGAGCAAGCGTCATTATCGTTCAAGACGTGTTGGCGCGGCAGAAAGAAAAAGGCCGTGGCAAACATGTGATGTGATCATTTGAGACACCTCTTCTGTTGTCTGCGTCTCATTGTCTAGCGGGCCGTTGGCAGGTTTTTTCGTGCTAGGCTTCGGGTCTAACAACCAAGGCTTGTGTTATGATCTTGGTGGGTTTGGTGGTCTCGCAACAAGCCTTGTGGCGGGTCACCCAAGTTGGGGCAAGGGGAAGCGCAGACCATGGGGAATTTCCGGAGGATGCAGGTGCTGCCAGGATGTTGTCCACTATGGGCGCCCCCCCCCCCCCTCAAAAAACCGCTCGGTTTTTTTACTCCGCGCGGAAAGTGTTAAAAAAAGGAAGCCTCAATTTTCCATACATTATCCAGCTGTTTTCCATGCTTTTCTATCCTTTGTCCATGCATTCCATCATTTGCCATCCATTTTCCCGCAAGTGTCCATCTATTGCCCACCCATTTTCCACGAAGTTTCCATCCATTGTCCAGCAATGTTCCATCCATTTTCCATGAATTTTTCATCCATTTTCCACAATCCATTTCCATCCACTTTTGCCTTGATTTCCCCACATGTCCCTTACCGGCACGGACAGCGCCCCCTGCATGCTCCATCAACTTTCCCCCCAGCTTCCATGAAGTTTCCATCCATTTTCCAGACATTTGCGATCCATTTCCAGTCACCTTTCCCTTCATTTCCCCACACGTCCCTGAACGGCGTGGACAGCACCCCCTGCATCGACTGCATCATCCGAAGCAATGTCCGCCATGGATGCTCAATTGTTGCACCCTATTGCAATCCTTTTTCCATTCATTCCATCAATGCATTTTCCAGGAACTTTGCATCAATTGTGCACACATTTTCCATCCCCTTTCCCTCCATTTCCCGCATTTGTTTCATCAACGCCCCTTCATTTCCATCAATTTTGCATCCTTTTTGTCCATCCTTTTTCCAGCCCATTCCATCCAGCCATGTCCCATGAATTGTTTGTACGCATTCCTTTCCCTTTTCGTTTCCGCTGTCCGGCTCCCTTCACGTTCTGCCCGTGCATTTTCCATGCATCTCGGTTTCTCTCCAGTGCCCTCTTCATTTTCGTGCAATTCCTTTGACATCCATTTTCCAGACATTTCCGATCCATTTCCATTCACCTTTCCCTTCATTTCCCCACACGTCCCTGAACGGCGTGGACAGCACCCCCTGCATCGACTGCATCATCCGAAGCAATGTCCGCCATGGATGCTCAATTGTTGCACCCTATTGCAATCCTTTTTCCATTCATTCCATCAATGCATTTTCCAGGAACTTTGCATCAATTGTGCACTCATTTTCCATCCATCCCCTTTCCCTCCATTTCCCGCATTTTTTTCATCAACGCCCCTTCATTTCCATCAATTTTGCATCCTTTTTGTCCATCCTTTTTCCAGCCCATTCCAGCCAGCCATTTCCCATGAATTGTTTATTCGCATTCCTTTCCCTTTTCGTTCCCGCTGTCCGGTTCCCTTCACGTTCTGCCCGTGCATTTTCCTGCATCTCGGTTTCTCTCCAGTACCCTCTTCATTTTCGTGCAATTCCTTTGACATCCATTTCGTTCACTTTCAGTCACTCCTGTTTCCTTGTATTTCCCCTTCAGCCCCTTATTTCGCATCGCCAGCATGCATAGCATCATCCGCATCATCCGGGATGATGCTGGCAATGCTGGGGGTGTAGTCCAGTATTAGGCACCCCCTAAAAATACACGTTTTTGGACTCGTTTTTGGATGCTGCGGGGGATGCTACAAAAATCCTCGGAAATCGCCTAAGCCAATCCGCAAATCCTTCGCCCCTTATAAGGGTGGGCCCAGCGCAAAACGTATGCGCATGGTCGGAGCATGGTCGGCGCATGTTCTGCGCATGGTCGGCGGCATGGGGGCCCTAACGGGCTTTGGCCTGCGGCCCGATCACGTCCGGTGGCCGGATTTACACGCTGACGCGACACAGCCGGCCACCGGGCACCTGGCCCTGCCTGTTCTGTCACTTCCCTGTCCTTTAATTCGGATGAGATGCCGAGATTTGAACCTCACTTCCTTTGCGCGTCTTTCCTGCAACTTTGAGAGTTTCCTGGCATTCCCCTTTGCTTCCTGTGCGTTTGAGCTCCCTGCACTTCCTTGAGCGCCGTGTCAGTCGCATTTCTCCCCCCTGTAAGCACCCCAGCGCGAAGCCTTGTGCAAACTGCTCGACAGCTAAAACCACAGAAGCGCGCCAACACGCTAAACCCACATGCGCAGGTTGAAGCAGCATGCACGCGCTAGAACGGAAACAGGGCGGAAGTTGCCCCCAGGGCGCTTCTCAGTCATGTGCCTCTGCAGACATGGAGAAGAAGCAGCAGTCGCGATTGCAAACGCGCTCGAAAGGGAGGAGGCGGCAAGTTGCCCACAGGGCGCTTCTCAGTCATAGACCGCTTCAGCCATGGAGAAAAGGCGATGGTCGCGCCAGCCAGGGAATGCGCATGGTGTGAGAGCCGAAAAGGCCGCAGTTGCTTCCGTTGGATGTTTCCCGCCCTGTCACTTCATTTTCCTGCATTTGAAGTGTCATCTGTTTCACTGCCCTTCAGTCGCTACTCGTCATCTACCGGAAAGTTGCCCGCAGGGTGCTTCCAAGTCGAAAAAGAAGTGGAAGGAGGGCGGGGGCCAGCCCGTCAGGCCCGCTCCTGCACTTCCAGTCCCTGCACGTCCTTGCCTTTCCTGTTACTTGAGCCCCGTCCAGGTTCCCATCCATGTCCGAGCCATCCCATCTGCTTTCTCCTTTAGTGTACTTTGTTTTTTTAGTTGCCATCAATCATCCATCCATTTTCCACCAGTTCCATCCCTTCCATACATTATTATGCATCCATTCTCCAACACTGTTCCACCCGCTTCCACAAGCTGCCAGCAGTCGCCATGCATGTTGCAAGAGCAGTTTGGCAGTTGTAAGGGAAGCCGAGTGAAGCTAAGGGACGCCAGACAGCACAAGCAGATTGATCACCCCGCATCAGTTGACCGCGCGCTGCACAGCGTCGCAAGGCATTTTGCAAGCGCAGTTTGGCAGTTTTAAGGGAGGCCGAGTGAAGCCAAGGGAGCGCCTGAAAATGTTCGTTGCACAAGCAGCAGCATGTTTCACATAGCAGCCACCAATAATGTTCATCGTGCTTGCAGCAACATGTTTCACGCGGCAGCTCTTGATGACGTTCGCCGCAGAAGCAGCAACATTTCTCGCGCAGCAGCTTTCAAAAACATTCGTCGCATCAGCAGCAACATGTGTCACACAGCAGCTTCTGAAAACGTTAGTCGCTCAAGCAGCAACATGTGTCACGCAACAGCCACGTCGGACTAGCAGCAATCACACAACAGATTCGTCGCACTAGCTGCGGAACTTTTTTTTTGTCGCAAAGCCTTGCAGGCTATTTACAAGGGACAAAAAAAGCAACAGTAGGAAGCAAGGTCCACTTCAGTAACAAGCCCTTGGCTTGGCGCCAGGTTTTTGGAAACCAGCTCTGCGGGCAAGCCAACCCTCGAACCGTTTCAGCCAAGAGCGCCGCAAACAAACCTGTCGTTGAGGGTTGTTTCAATAGTCTGGTTTCACCTGAACGTGGAGCGACTCTTTCACTGTAAGACACGAAAAAAAGAATATGAAAACACCTTGGGACTGTCACATGTTGCGCATGATTACTCACAAAGGCAGGGCCAACTTGCGGTGCTTCTCTCGCAGCAGTTGCAGCTCGCAGCTCAGACTTGTCCAAACTGTTAGACAGCTGGGGCCGCGCCCGAAACACGCCAACAGGCTTCAGCCACAGGAGTCAAGCATCACGCACGGTCTAGCGCCGGAAGAAGGGGAAAGTTGCCCGCGGGGCGGACAAGGAGCTGCAGGCTGGTGACAGTTGCCCATGGGGCGCTGGTAAGTGATTTAGCAGCGCATGGCAAGTGGGGCTGGGCACAGAGCCGGGGGTGTAGTCGTGGCAGTTCCTGGAGATGGCTGGTGCCTCTTCCATGCGGTGGCAAGGTACGGGGCCAGGCCTGGAGCAGGTGCTAGGCCGCGCTGGTGTCTGCGTGCTGCAGCGGAGATCTACTTGCAGGCGCTAGAGTGGCTGTGGGCGGCGCTGGCTGGACCAGATGCCGCAGCAACTGAAGCAGCTTGCGTGCCAGAAACGGAGGCGGAGTTGGAGCGACACCGAGACTTCGTTCGACGGCGCGGTGGCGTGGAGGCACAGGTTCCAGACGCCAAGCTGGTGCTGTGGAGTAAGGTGCTGGCTGTGGTGGAGCAGCCTAACGGTCTGGACTCCTTCCATCATGGGACCAGCGCAGAATTGTGGGCGCTCACCCAGCAGTTCGACTTCGATGCTATAGTATGGAGCGGCGTCCCTGACGCGAACTACTGGGCACGAACTCAGACTCGTGTCACGGACGAAGAATGCCGGACGGCAGTGGCTCGGCTCCCGACCGTGCTGCAGCTGCTGCACCGAGAGATCGGCAACGTGGGGCACTATGATCTGCTCGGGACCGATGCCGTGTCTCCGCAGCCGTTTGCGCGGACACCTTGGGTGAGGCGGTGGGCCGAAGGCGGCAGTGAAGCCATGTGGGAAGTGCTAGGCATGCCAAGGCGGCCCGAGCGCATCCATGCTCCAATTCCTGAAGTGGGGACGTCTGGTCCGAGCCAGAAACCAAGTGTGACGTGGTCTTGTCAGACAAAAACTCTGACAAAATAGACATGGAAACCGATAGTGTGCCAAGGCAGCCCGAGCGCATCCATGCTCCAATTCCTGAAGCGGAGGCGGACGTCTGGTCCGAGCCAGAAACCAACAGTGACGTGCCCTTGTCAGACAAAAACTCTGACAAAATAGAGATGGAAACCGATAGTGTGCAGTCGTGGGACTCGCAGGATGCCAGCGACGAAGCTGAAGAGCTCGGCCCGGTGGCGGTGGAAGCCAGCAAGACGTGGACCACCCTGGAAGACACAGACGTCCACCTTGCCGAGCAAGTGGCATCCCTGCTGCGGCCGACGCCGCTGCTGCCGCCGCCGCTCCCGGCCTGGAGTGCCAGCATGTGCGCGCCTGCCTCAGGAATAGTCTACCCCGCCGTGCATTGCGCGTTTGCAGGCTGCGCTTGGTGCAGCGAGACGCAGCCGTGTCAAGAGCGGGGCACGCTGGAGCGTGGGTGGTGCCAGACTTACACTGGACTCGCCTGAGTGGCGCCTGCTGCGGCAAGGCGAACACGTGTCTCTGGGCTCACTTGGCCGCGTGCCACTGGGACAGCCTGTGTGCCGGCCAGGCAGGGCAGGAGTGGTGGCAGGCCAAGAGCCGGTACATGCGAGCCCTCGTTTGCCGAGAGGAGGCATCCGTGCCTGCAGTGGGCTGGAGCGTGGATCGGCGCACGCTACGCCGTCTCCGACAGGAGAGGCGCGAGGAGCACTGCGTGGCCTTGGTGTGCGCCTGTTGCGCGGGAGTGCAGCCTGGAGGTCCTAATGGCAACGTAGGATACGTGTCAGTGCGCGAGCTGTTCACAACCGTGTCAGCCGAGAGCTTTGCCGCGAACTGGAGCTTGACAGAGTACATTCGCAAGTACGGCGAGCACGCGGCCGTGAGAGATCGGCTTCCGGAGCAGGATTGGCAGCTGTCGCTGCCGCCCGATCTGTTTGAGGGGCAGCGAATTCTGTGCTGCCCAGAAGACCGCGTGTGTGCCGCGTGTCCAGCCACGCAAGAGCAACTGTGCGCTGAGTGCAAGCTGCCACTGTGCCGGACATGCTGGAGCCGCTTGCGGCAGAGCACGTGCCCGCAAGTCCCGCAAGCTCTTGCCAATGACAACTGGTACGGGTATCCTCTGAATTTCTTATATCAAGAAAAGGTGCGGTGGATTGAGGCCGCGGCAGCATGTCCCGTGTGGACGTCCGTGGTGAGTTTCTATATAGAGGAAGATCGCGGGCACCTGATGGAGGAGGAGCTGCATCGCAGCGACTTCCGCGTGGCCGTGCGAGGCAATGTTAGCTCCTTCAGCATGCCTTGGGAGGAGATCTACGGCAGTCTCCACCGCTGGGGGCGGAGGCTGTGCTGCATCAGCTGCCGCACGCAGTCCCGGTGCTCAACACCATGATGAAGTTGACAATCAAGGGCATGCGGCACGCCGAGATCGTGGAGTGGGTGGCTGGTGCAAAGCTGCGCCCGTGGATCGTCGTGAGGTTGTTGGAGCACCTGATCGACAGCGGACATCCCATGTGTGAGGCATGGGCAGACAAAGCCGCGCTCAAAGAAAGCTTGAAGCAGCGGGTGTTCAGCAGGTACGGCAAAGACGAAATGTCGCCGGTGACCATGGAGGCCGCCCCGATGGCGCCGGAGGAAGCCGACCAAAGCGGCGGAGGGCAGAAAAAGCATGCCACACCTGAAGCGGCCAGCGTGCATGAAGTCAACGGCGAGGCCTTTGCTGGCATAGTGCGGCCGCACGTGTTGTCGTCCGACTACACTAGCTCCCAGGTGCACGACGTAGACGTGCAAGAAATTGTGCAGCTAGCCAAGCTCACCGCGCACGTGAAGGTGCAAACCGGGCAAAGCTTTTGGGACCAGTGGCAAAATCGATTCGTCAGCTGGGCGTACCCTTTCAGCCTGCCCGCGCCAGTGGGCGGTCCGGATTTCCCGTCCAAGTCGCGGGACCGCAGGGGCAGTGAGGCTGCCGTGCTCACGCCCTTTGCATACATGCAATCGCTGGCCCGGCGCGTGGAGAGCTCCATCCGCAACTCCTGGGATCTAGTGCCCGGGGTGCGCCGCATCACGATGAAGTGGCATTCGGTGTGGCACTCCGACCTGTGGCGTCGGCTCAAAGGCAAGCGGGCCGAGCTGAAGGAAACTCCCGATCAGGCATGGGTGGAAGCCGCGCAAGGCCTGTACAAAAAGTTGCAGAAAGGGGTGTACACCGTGCGCCGCAATGTGTGCAAGCCCATCAACTACGATGCGCGGAAGTTGTGGTACGCCAAAGACTTGACGCTGCCTGAGCAGGAGCTGCTGCGGGAAGTGCGGCACACGCAGCAGACCTTGCCGGGGACGGTGGAAGTCCGTCGCCGCATCGGCCGGTTCTTGTTCGGGGCCCGGGTGGAACTAGGAGAGCCGCTGTTCCTGACATTGTCGCCCACCACGCGGCACAACGGCCTCTGCCTCAAGTTCTCGCGGTATCGCCGTGCGGACCCGGCAGCAACAGGCATGTCCGGGCCATGGTTTGCACGAGACTCGCCTCAAGTATGGGACACGGCCGATGTCCAAATCGAGCTGCCGAATTATGACGTCCGGCGAGAGCTGACGGCCAGAGACCCGTGGGCGGTTGTCGTCGCCTTCCAGGCCATGGTGCGCTTCGTGTTTGGCACCCTGCTCGGCCTGCGCATGTGCTTCCGATGCCCAAATTGCACGTGCCGCGATCAGACAGGGCACGGGTTTCACGTGACGGGCGGCGTGCTGGGCCTGGTCCACGCCATGTGCGGCGCGATTGAGTACCAAGCAAACTCGACACCGCATTTTCACTGCAACGTGTACTTGGCATGCGTGTGGCAGCAGCCCCTGCAGAAACTTGCCGACCTGCTGCAGGCCGAAGTGCTGCGTGTGGCGGAAGTGTTCGACTTTCAGCAGTGGCTGCATTGCGAGGAGCATGTTCTGCACGAGAAGCACCAAGCCGAGGTGCAGGCAGTGGAAAAGTCGTGGCTGCAAAACTACCGCGGTCCAGAGAAGGACGCTTTGTGCTTGTGGCCCTGCTTCCTACTGCAAGACACGCAGCCGCGCGCGTGGACGCAAGATCAAGCAGAACAGGCGGCAGCCACGGATGCAGCGAGGTTCAAGGCAGCCTACGATGCAGCTGTGCAGCAAAAGCTGACGCATCAGCAGCATCACGTGCACCCGTGGAGTGCCTCGCAGCAAGCCCGCTTGCCGCTGCCAGCATGCCGCAAAAAGAACGCTCCGAATAAATGCAAGCACGGCTTCCCGCGGCCGCCCAATCCGCGCTGCAGAGTCATTTGCCGCGGCAACGCGCGCAAGTTCAAGCTCAGCACCCGGGGTCGCCGTAATGCGCGGGGCACTGTGCTCGGTCGCCGGCACGATCCGTGGCTGTCTGGCACCTGCCGAGCGTTCGCCTTGATGCTGATGGGCAACAGTCACACCGGCCTGAACTACCGCGTGCCTCTGGCGAGCAGCACGCATGATCCGGACTGCGCTCGGGACTGTCTTGGGGCGCAGACCGTCCGACGGCTCCAGCGAGCCATCGCCCAAGCGGCTCGCCGTGCCACCAAGTATTTCACGGGGTACTTACAAAAACCGCAGCCTCTGGGCCGGAAAGAGCTGCAGCACGCGGCGAGGCAATTGAGCTTCTTGGACACCAAGCCGTGTGAGGGCAAGGAGCTGCAGCGATACAGGCAAGTCGTCAACCGGGTGCTGGGAGACCTCGAGTTTCGTTGCTCCGTCCGACCACTCACGGAAGAGTTCATGCTGGCTGGCTTTTGGGACGTGAGCGAGCCGTCTTCGGCCGAATGCATTCGCAGCTTCTGTGTGGCCCCATTCGTGGGGCACGAGTGGTTGACGCAGCTTGATGCAGTCACCGAACAGCGGAAGAAACTCAAGCCACACAGCAAAGGCAATGCAGAGTTCAAGCTGTCTGAGCTGTACGGGTGGCGAGGCACGGACCCACGCGTGTACTTCTTGTCTCCATGGGAGTTTGTGAAATGGTGGGAAGTGAAGAAGCTGCAGCCGCCTTCTGCGGCGGCCGAAGGGGACGAGCGCGGCCTGAGTGAGTGGAGCCCCGGACGCTCCCAGAGCATGGCGCAAGGCCAGGCGTCTGCGCCCGCAGACGGCTGGAAGTTCGGACGGGACTATCGCTGGCGCGACCCCTTGCCACCCCGTCTCGCAGCGAGCGTCCTGCGCCCGCCGTGCAAGAGCCAAACCCAGGCGGCCGCAGCGCACTACCTGCAACGGCGTCAGGAGCCTGTGGTGCCTTTCCCAAGCCTGTGCCCGCTTCCAAAAAGTGACATGCCCGCAGACACACAAGCACGGTTCCTGAACGTGTATCTGCGACCTTGGACCTTGGATGCGGCAGACGCGAGCCTGCACGTGCCGCACATCACGGCGCTGGACCTGCCCATCTCCTCCTTGCAAGCAAGTAAGCCACGGCGACGGCTGCTACAAAAGACAGCCCCTGCAGACAGAAGCCACAGCGCAGCTTGGCGAGACTATGCGACGCAGCACGCGGTGTCCGAGCACGCTGCCAGGACAATCCGCAACTTCTTGGCCGCGGCCGAGTGCACGCCTGACGAAGAAGACTTGGAGCAGGACAAGAAGGAGAAGCAATGCGCCGAAGTGGACACGACTTGGGTGGATGTAGCCACAGTTCGCCGACTCAGTGAGGGCGGCGGCTTCCAGTACTCCAGCCGCACGGCCCCCGCAGTGCGCAACATAGTCCAGCAGTGGCGCACCAATGCCGATGCGGAGCAAGTGGCGGACCTCGCACGGTGCGCAGGGGTCCCAGATCCCAAGGAAGCCCTCGGAGCCGGAGCAGGAGATGCACCGCAGGAGCGGGCCGGGCGAAGCGTGCGCTCAGCCGGCAGTGGCGTGCGTGTACGGCAAGCTGAGTGCACAGGCAGCTGCGCTGTGGCTGCGCAACTTGCACGACCCCAGCACTCTGGCACGGCCCAGCGAAGAGCAGCAGGCCTTTTTGCAGGCCGTGATAGATCGCTGCCTGCGGGAAGCATGCGAGGAGGCAGAGGACAAGCCCTTTCGTAGCGAGCCACTGCGTGCCTTCTTGCACGGCGTGCCCGGGGCGGGCAAGAGCCAGACCCTCAAGTGGCTGCGCGGCTTTTTCGAAGAGATATGCGGGTGGATGCAGGGGCAAGAGTTTGTGTACTTGGCCTCACAAAACACCCAGGCTGCGCTGATCGACGGAAACACGCTGCACTCGTTTGCCGAGCTGCAAGTCAAGGCTCCCAAGCAGAGGCGACAAACGCAGTTTGGCCCCGACAAATTCGTGAAGTACCAACGACTCCGGTGGCTGATAGTCGACGAATGCAGCACCGTCGCGCTAGAGGTCTTGGCCGTCTTGCAAAAGCGGCTGGCAGAAGCGACCCGCAAGAAGCGCTCCTGGAAGTGCAGAGACACCACGCACGAGCGGCCGTTCGGCGGCGTGAACTTCCTTTGCGCAGGGGACTTCTGGCAGTTCCCCGCGGTGCGCGCCACCTCGCTGTTCCAAAACCCTTTCAGCAAAGGGGTCAGCGTCCAAGTCGCCAACCTGCACCGCCTGTTTTGGACGCACGGCGAGGACGGCATGCAGCGCTTGTTTGAGCTGACAAAAGAACATCGCTGCGTGGACCCGTGGCTGAGCCACGTGCTCTTGCAAGCCCGGTATGGGCGGCTGTCCCAAGAGGTGTGGTGCTTCCTACACGGCTATCCCACGCTGCACGCAGGCAGTTGGTGCCCGAACAGCGGCCAGTGCGACTGCAAGCAGGACCGGTGCAACGGACTGGCCGCAGCGTGGCAGCGGGAGATCCAATCCGGCACCCCACGCTCGTGGGACGTCCGCGTGAGGGAGGAGTGTGACGTGTGCGCCACCGAGCGAGAGCGCCGGCGCATCGTCGCTGGCTCTGCACGTGAGACGCCTGATCCACAGGCAGCTAAGTTTCTAGAAGGACCTTTCGTGCACGGCTTCAACGCGGCCAAGTATGTAGCTGCACTGCTGCGAGCCCGATGGGTGGCCCACGAGCGGCAACACGTGCTCCTTTGGGTTGTGGCGCAGGATACACCTCTGTTTCAGCTCGAGCCGGAAGCTGCGATCGGGGAGCTGCAAGCTCGCAAAGAAAACTGGCTGCAGCGCCACGACCAGGCCACTGGCGGCATCATGGGCTTGCTGCCTTTGCTTCCCGGCATGCCGGTTCGCGTCACGCAGACTGCCCGAGCTGCGGCCACTGCGCTTGTTCAAAAACAGTCGCGCGAAGCTGTTGAACTGGTGCTTGCAGGATGCGGATGCTGCGGCGGTGCAGGCGACTACCGCAACCGAAGTCGTTCTGCAAAGCATGCCGACATGTCTCCTGATACAAGTCGAGGGTGCCACTTGGAAACAGCTACCGAGCCTCCCCGCCGGGGTCGCATGCATCCGGCCAGTGCAGCAGCACTGGAAGGTCGCTGCGACCGGCAGTGCCACCGTTTTGCGAAGAGGCTTCCCAGTGGCTTGTGACTATGCCGGCACAGCGCACTCCTTCATGGGAGCCACACTGCCCGCCTGCACATTAGATCTTGGGTTCTGGGACAGCACGCCCTCGCGAGACGCGCAGCTCAGTGCCTACATGTGTTTGTCTCGCGTGAAGCGCGCCGAGGACTTGTGCGTGAGCCGGCCATTTGGGCCCAACCTCTTGGGCCAAGGCGATCTCACAGGCCCGCGCACGCTGCTCGAAACGCACCGGCAGACCATTACCTTGGAAGAAGCCAAGGTGAGGTTCCAGCAGGAAGCCAAGCAACGCAGCCGGCACCCGGAAGTGCTGCTGAGCTGTCGCCTCTGCAGCGTAGCGCGCGCAGGTCAGGAGTCGCTCAAGCCCCTGACCGCTTTCTTGGCGAACGAAGACGCCGCCCGCTTCAGCGTCGTGGCGCAGGGCATGGACAGGGTGTGCCGCGCGTGTCGCGCAAAGTGCCCGGCCGGCCAGTCCCGCCAAGCAGAGTGCGGTGATACTTTGTGCGCATGGTGCCAAGGAGTGCCAATGACACAGCCAGGTTTGTGCAAGATATGCAGCACCAAGCCTCTCGCCTGCTCCAAGTGCGGCGATGCCGCCAAAAAAGGCCAAAAGCGCACACTGGCAGACTTCAACTTAGATGAGATTCTCAGAAAGAAACGCACGAAGGAGCTGCGCCGCGCACGCTGCAAGCAGTGTGAAGCAGCTGCACCGATCAGAGCCACAAAGGCAGCCAAGTGCAAGCAGTGTGGTCACTGGAAGTCTCGAAGCCACGTGACCGGGCTCGACTCAGAAACCAACGAAGGGATCTGCAGAACCTGTGCCACGCGCAATGCCAAGCCGCCGGCACAGCCGCCGGCCAAGGCGTGCCAGCAATGCGGCAACGCTTTGCCCAAATATGCAACGCCCGGCACATGGTGCGACAGCTGCGCCTTCCCGCCGTGCCAGGGCGGGTGCGGACACGCGCGCCCGCGAAAAAGTGCGTACCACGCCAAAAATCGCCCCACTTGGGTCTGCAACAGGTGTGCCGCCAACAAGTGCAGCCAATGCGGTGGAGACTTGCTACAGACAGCAAACGCAGACTCGTGGTGCGAGAGCTGCGCTTTCCCGCCATGCCAGGGCGGGTGTGGACAAGCCCGTCCACGCAAAGGCGAGTGCCGCGCCAGAGTCTGTCCCAACTGGACTTGCAACCAGTGTGCCGCAAACACGTGCAGCCAATGCGGCGGAAGCTTGGCAAGGACGGCCAACGCAGACTCTTGGTGCAACAACTGCGCCTTCCCGCCATGCCAGGGGGGGTGTGGGCGAGCGCGCCCCCGCAGGGATGAGTACCGCGCCAGACGTTGGCCCTCCTGGGTGTGCCGTGAGTGCGCGCGCAAGCCAAGTGAGACTCCCGGCCAAAAGCGCCACAAGCGGGGCTGAGCTTCGACACAAGTCAGACAGGCCGGACCAAAGTTATGCTCAGGTTGCGCAGGGACTGGCCCGCACGAAGGAATTAAAACTGAAAAGCGAAGTTTCAAGGCAAGTGAGAAAAAAGCCTCCAGCCAACGGAGCAGAGCCAGCCAGAACGTGGCTCCGGCCATGCGAGCATGCAGCTCGGCCCAAGCGTGCTGCTCGGACAAGCCTAGCTTGGAGCAAGCGTCATGATCGTTCAAGACGTGTTGGCGCGGCAGAAAGAAAAAGGCCGTGGCAAACATGTGATGTGATCATTTGAGACACCTCTTCTGTTGTCTGCGTCCCATTGTGTAGCGGGCCGTTGGCAGGTTTTTTCGTGCTAGGCTTCTGGTCTAACAACCAAGGCTTGTGTTATGATCTCGGTGGGTTTGGTGGTCTCGCAACAAGCCTTGTGGCGGGTCACCCAAGTTGGGGCACGGGGAAGTGCAGACCATGGGGAAGCGCAGGCCGTGGCCAACATGTGACCGTTTCAAAGATCGAGTCCGTTGTCAGCATCTCTTTGTCGGTCCACCTGTCTGTCTAGCAGGCTGCCGAGAGTTTGCTCGTGGTCCACCTTCCCGCCATTTTGCACCCATTCCACACATACCCATTTTCCATCCATGCTCCATCAATATTCCAGCCATATTCCACCTATCTGCCAGTCATTCCATCCCTGCGAATCCATGAATTCCCACATGTCCATTCGCTATTCATTCTCCAGCCATTTTCTAGCAATGTTCCATCAACGGCCTATCCTTTTACCATGACGGTGCAGCAATTTTGTTTTCCACAAATGTACCATCCATCCATTGTCCATCAATGTCCCATCCATTGCCCATTCATTTTCCATGAAGTGGCACCAATTTTCCACACATCGGCCAGCAATTTTCCGCAAACTTTCCATCAATTGTCTATCAATGTCCATCCACATTTCCCTTCATTTCCCCCATTTCCCTTCATTTCCCCACAAACCCCCTTCACCGTGGACAACATCCCCAGCATCCCCACCCCCTGCATCGACTGCATCATCCGAAGCAATGTCCGCCATGGATGCTCAGTTGTTGCTCCCTGTTGCAATCCGTTTTCCATTCATGCCAGCAATGCCTTGTCCAGGAACTTTCCATCAATCCTCCACACCTTTTCCATCATCCCTTGTCCCTCCAAATTCCTAAATATTTTCATCAACGCCCCTTCATTTCCATCAATTTTGCAGCCTTTTTGTCCATCCTTTTTGTCCGGATGATGCAGGTGCTGCAAGGATGGTGTCCACTACGGGCACCCCCCCCAAAAAAACAACAACAAAAAAACACGCTCGGTTTTTTGACCCCGCACGGAAATTATCATTTCCTTTTCCTTTACTTCCTGCTAGTTCCCGGGATTTGAACTTCATTTCCGCTGCATGTCATGCAGTTTCCTGGCATTTCCCTGCACTTCCTTTCGCTCATGTCAGCTCCCTTCATCTCCTTGAACGCCCCTTCACTGCTCGCACTCCTTTCCTTCAGTTTCTCTTCGCAACAATTTCTTTTCGTTCCCATCCTCCGGCTCCCTTCGCGTTCTGCCTGCATTTTCCGGCATTTTGTTTCCTCTCCAGTGCCTTCTTCATGCTGTTTCCCTTGCATTTCCCCTAAGCCCCTTGTTTCGCATCGCCAGCATGCATAGCATCATCCGCATCATCCGGGATGATGCTGGCAATGCTGGGGGTGTTGTCCAGTATTAGGCACCCCCTAAAAATGCTCGTTTTTGGACGCTGCGGGGAGATGCTACAAAAATCGCCTAAACCAATCCGCAAATCCTTCGCCCCTTATAAGGGAGGGCCCAGCATAAAACGTATGCGCATGGTCCGCGCATGGTCGGCGGCATGGGGCGCGCGGCCTTATACCTGAAGGTAAGCCCTAACGGGCTTTGGCCTGCGGCCCGATCACGTCCGGTGGCCGGATTTACACGCTGACGCGACACAGCCGGCCACCGGGCACCTTGCCCTGCCCGTTCTGTCACTTCCCTTTCCTGTAAGTCCGATGAGTAGATGTTAAGATCTTAAAATTCTAAAAACTTTGAGATTCTAAGGGTCTCAGACTTGAAGACTTTCGGAATTTAAGGTTTCAATGGTTGAAGAATTAAGGTTTTAAGATTCAAAGATTTAAGGTTTTTGAAGGTTATAACAGCCAGGCCATTGCCCAGCCATTTTCCATCCAAGGCTTTAAGATTGTTTTTTTTGTGAGATTTTCAGATTTGGCGACTTTCGGAATTTAAGATTTTAAGATCTTAAGATGTCAAGACTTCAAAATTTGAAGATTAAGAGGTTAAGGAATTTAGAATATTGCCCGGATTGAAGGAATTTTATTATATTTTACTTGTTTATGAATTTAAGATTTTCAGATTGCAATAGTTCGAGATTTAAAGAATTTAAGTTTTTGAAGCATTTAAGATTCTGAGATTATCAGATTTTGAGAATTTAGGAGTTTCATATTTTAAGATTTTAACATCTGAAGATTCAAAGACATGAGGGTTTCTGTCACTTCCCTTTCCTGTAAGTCCGATGAGTAGATGTTAAGATTTCAAATTCTAAAAACTTTGAGATTCTAAGGGTCTCAGATTTGAAGACTTTCGGAATTTAAGGTTTCAATGGTTGAAGAATTAAGGTTTTAAGATTCGAAGATTTAAGGCTTTTGAAGGTTATAACAGCCAGGCCATTGCCCAGCCATTTACCATCCATTATCAGATTTCGAAGGCTTTAAGATTCTTTTTTTTGTGAGATTTTCAGATTTGGCGACTTTCGGAATTTAAGATTTTAAGATCTTAAGATGTCAAGACTTCAAAAGTTGAAGATTAAGAGTTTAAGGAATTTAGAAGAAAATAGCCCGTATTGAAGGAATTTTATTATATTTTACTTGTTTATGAATTTAAGATTTTCAGACTGCAATAGTTCGAGATTTAAAGAATTTAAGTTTTTGAAGCTTTTAAGATTCTGAGATTTTCAGACTTTGAGAATTTAGGAATTTCATATTTTAAGATTTTAACATCTGAAGATTCAAAGACATGAGGGTTTCTGTCACTTCCCTTTCCTGTAAGTCCGATGAGTAGATGTTAAGATTTTAAAATTCTAAAAACTTTGAGATTCTAAGGGTCTCAGATTTGAAGACTTTCGGAATTTAAGGTTTCAATGGTTTAAGAATTAAGGTTCTAAGATTTCATATTTTAAGAGTTTAAGGTCTCAAGATTCTAAGACATAAGGTTTTTAAGATTTCAAGATTCGAAGACTTTAGGAAGTTTTTATATTTTTAGATTTTAAGATTCTAAGTTCTAAGATTTTAAGATCTTGAGATTCTAAGATTGATTGTTAGATATTAATTTAAGATTTTAAGAATCTAAGACTTTAGGATTTTGAGATTTCAATCCAGGCCATTTTCCATCCATTTCCATCCACTTTAGATTTTAAGATTTTCAGGTTGCAAATTGGCCCGACTTAGGGGACAACATCCCCAGCATCCCCCGCATCGCCGGCATGCATAACATCATCCGCATCATCCGGGATGATGCTGGCAATGCTGGGGGCGTTGTCCAGTATTAGGCACCCCCTAAAAATGTTCGTTTTTGGGCGCTGCGGGGAGATGCTACAAAAATCGCCTAAACCAATCCGCGAATCCTTCGCCCCTTATAAGGGAGGGCCCAGCACAAAACGTATGCGCATGGTCCGCGCATGGTCGGCGGCATGGGGCGCGCGGCCTTATACCTGAAGGTAAGCCCTAACGGGCTTTGGCCTGCGGCCCGATCACGTCCGGTGGCCGGATTTAAGGGCTGCCGCCCAGTGCCGCCGACCCCTGGATGTTAGTTGTGGTTTTCGAGCAACCAAAAACAGTGCCCTTGGTTTTGGTTTCTTTGGTTTCTTTTTGACCCAAATGGCATCTGAGGCGAGGTGCCGTTTCGACAGTGATGCGTAGTCATGATTATGATCATCGCTGCTGGAGATGCTGGGGATGCGTAGTGATGATTATCCTCATGATTGCCAGAGATGCTGCGAATGATGCGTAGTGATGATTATCATCAAGGCAGGACTCCAAATCTCAATGGCACAAATGGCATCTGAGGCGAGGTGCCGTTTCGATAATGATGCGTAGTCATGATCATCGCGAGGCACCCTTGGTAATGAAGAGGATGCTACGATGATAGTTATCATGATAGTCATCCGCAGCTTTGGTAATGCAAAAAATGCTACGATGATAGTTATCATAAGAGTCATCATCCTCATCATCTTCATGATGATTGTCATCATAGTCATCGCCTTCATCATCGTCATCATGATATTCTTCTATCATTTCAAATGCGGTATTAGGCATCCTTGGTAATGCAGAGGATGCTACGATGATAGTTATCATGACAGTCATCCGCAGCTTTGGTAATGCAGAGGATGCTGCGATGATAGTTATCATAAGAGTCATCATCCTTATCATCTTCATGATGATTGTCATCCTAGTTATCGCCTTCATCATCGTCATCATGATTTTCTTCTATCTTGCTTTTATATACATTTGAAATGCATCCTTGGTAATGCAGGGGATGCTACGATGATAGTTATCATGACAGTCATCCGCAGCTTTGGCAGTGCAGAGGATGCTACGATGATAGTTGTCATAAGAGTCATCATCCTTATCATCTTCATGATGATTGTCATCATAGTCATCGCCGTCATCATCGTCATCATGCTTGTCATCATCATCATCATCATCATCATCTCTTCCTTCTATTCTTCTATCTTTCTTCTATATACATATCAAATGTGGTGTTAGGCATCCTTGGTAATGCAGAGGATGCTACGATGATAGAAGAATAAGAATAAGAATGAGATGATGATCATCATCATGATGATGAGGATCATAATAGGGATGATCATGATGATGATTACGATGATAACTATCATCATAACACCCTTGCATCACCAGTGCTGCCTAATAAGACATGATGATGACATCCTCGGCATCACCAGTGCCGGCTAATAAGGGATGATGATGTTGAAGGATATAGAAATGATGATGATGATGTTGACGATAAGAATGATGAAGGATCATATCGATGATGATGATGATGATGATGATGGGCATCCGTATGATGCCAGTAGTCATACGCTTGCCTCAAAGATTAATCCATGCGCTTGTACTGCAACCACCCTTCCCGTGCGCCTCCCCTTTGAGGAGAAGGGGTCGGCGGATAAATTAGGAAGTGCCCTAACAATGGTTTATGTCGTCCTCCCTTTCAAATTGCAGGATCTCCTCAAGACTTTGCCTCCACGGGAACCTGCTTTGGCTTGATCCGTCTGGGGGTGCGTTCTTTTGGTTAGTTCCACAGCATCCTTAGTTAACGAGGCCCAAACTGGAAGTTAGCAGAGATGTGACGGCGGTAGCACAGTCCTGCCAAGGAAGGCCAGGTCCAAATTCAAATAAAAGTGGGTGTGGGGTGTGCTGATCTCGGGTGCCAAATGACCCGACTATTGGAAATCCCCAAGAGAAACAAGAAGATGCAGCATTTCAATCAATTCGTCCAGATTCCCAATACTTCTCGAGCAAAACTGGGCTCCGTTGTCAAGGGCTGAGGGGTCCCAAGAAGTGCAGTGGATAGTTCAGTGCATGGGTGGGGCGTGAGTTATGCAGGGTACTCCAAATGCTGGAGCTCTTTTAGGGTATCGTGAGGAAGGATGACTAAACCTTAAATGGATTTCACCCAAAGGAGAAATTGGCTTTTCGAACCTACCGCAAAACGGCGGGCATTTGGAGAGGGGGAAATCACCCTCGGTATATGCCCCTGATAGCTCCAGAAAGGCTCCAGAAAGGGGCAGAGGTCCTCATCTGCCGTTTCCAGGACTGAAACCCTTGCTGCAGTGGCCTCTGCGCCCGGTGGCCTTGCGCCTGGGGACCATCTGCTTCTCCATCGCCTTTGCATGGCGCCTCGAAGAGTTCTGGTCCAAACTGTGTGTGTGTGTGTGTGTCAAAGCTTCGCTTCAAACCAACCTGAAGAAGGGCCCAAGGAAGAGTTGGATACTTGTCAGGTGTTACTGCTGACAAAAGTGAACCACGGCAAACTCGTTTGTATGTCTTTATGCATGCATGTACCATTTCCTCGGCATGTAGGTACCTGTCAACTCCTTTTTGTTTTTGGGATGTCAAGCCGCGACATTTGGTCAAGAGGTTGCAAAAAGACCAAACTCCGTTTGAGTAAAAGCTTATGGTAAATGGTTTCCTTAGCTATGGTCTGCGTAAGAACCCTGGGCGGTGCAATGGGCCATGGTGTTGGCAGCGGCTTGATTGCATGAAAGGCCTGCCATGGGTTCTGGAGGGGGGAACTTGCACACGGCTCGGAGGTACGGCTTGTCCACGTGGCTCCTGAAACTCTTTGAGGAGGTCGGCCTTGAGCACCGGTATTTGGCGGCCGTGGCCTACGCACTCTCAGGCCGGAGGATGAAGCCGGGACTTTCATGCCTATTTGGGTTTTCTTGTTTCCGTCTTGCTTTCTTTTGAATAAGTGTGATCCCTCACCCGAGGGAGACATTTGCGTGCGTTTCCATGCCTTTTGAACACTCTCGCCCTTGTTCGGGAAGCAGCACTTCTTCATGATTGTGCCGGGATGTTCAGAGTTGCCGGATCCTGTAGATAATCCAAATTGGCTGTGAGTCAATTTGAAAGGTCCGGAACAGGGTCCGGAACCCACACTCGATCCGGACCGGTGTTCCAGACTTTCGTTCCAGACCTTGCCTAGAAAGATGTTCCAGACCTTTCGTTCCAGGCCTGGTTTATGTGAGCAATTGCCAGGCTAGAGTACCGGTTCAGGTTGTCACTTCCTTGAGCGTTTCCCCTGGGGCTTGCAGGAGCATGTGGAATGCTTGTTTTACTGTGGTTGCCAGCTGTGTTTGCAAGCATGCCTGCAGCAGCAACAATAGCTCCGGAACGCACGCTGCAACGAAAAGGGCATGGTGATGGAGTCGCGAAAGGTTCGCGAAAAAGACATATTTTCTCACGATTTCAGCCGAATTTCCCGGAAGCAGGCATTGATCAACTGCCGTCTCTTGCGCCGAGCACTTTGTCTTGCGCTGGCGGATTGTTGTTGGCAGGAGGGCTTTGAAAGTGAGATCTTCAAATTAGGCAGTGGAACCACCCATGCAACAATTTAGGCGAGGTGGAGGAACCGCTCTTCAGGTTTGGGCCGTTGGCGAGCTTCAGCTTCAAGGTTTTGGTTGGCCGCCGATGTTCTTCGGTTCACCCTTCCAGGTCTTGCGCGGTTGTGTTTGTCAGGAGCCACAGATGTATCACATGGTC
Organism: Effrenium voratum; assembly: GCA_963377175.1. Taxonomy (NCBI): domain Eukaryota; class Dinophyceae; order Suessiales; family Symbiodiniaceae; genus Effrenium; species Effrenium voratum. Next base: position 9,528 of record CAUJNA010000306.1, on the reverse strand, counting down.
GCTTCTCCGCAATCGAGGGTTCAGTGCTGGAAGAGAAAGTGTTGCTTTGGCTTTCTAAGCTGCGGACTTGCGCCAGATCAAGGTGGTGACTCGTGACGACAACCGCGCCAACAGTGACTGAGCATAACGAAGCTGAGCAAAACAAGCTCCTTTACAAGCGGTGTGCCAGGCGAAGTCACAGCTCGCATAACTGTAAACCTTGGCTGTGATCAGGGGCGTTCGTTGTCCACCCACTACCTTCCATTCACGCTTGTGACGCCAGGATAGGAGGTGTGTAGCAACTAGGAACGACCAGCTTCACAAGTCGCCCTGAGGCGCGGTCTCGGCTGGTAGGTCTGGGGGGCGTTCTGGGCACAAACTTTGACCTACGCGGTCTTGAAAACTCCAGCTTCAGCAGCACCGCTTCATACATTGCTTACCTTGTTTGTCTGGCTGCTTGCGCCGCCGCCGCCAGTCGGGCGTGTGCTCCGCTTTTTTGGGTTAACTCCGCAGCGAGAATTCTTGCCCTTACGCTGGTCACCTGGACGATCCTTGCCGCCTGCCATGGCTGGCATCGGTGTCCCAACCCACCACTTCAGGAAAGAAGCATTGGCGTCTCGAACTCGAACCGAAGTCATCGCAATGATGCAAAGGTGACAATGATGCCAGGAGGGCAGTGTCGCGAGACCGTGCGCCCCTGGTCCCTTAATTCATCCAGCCGCCCGCCCACCCATCCACCCCCCCTACACTACATGAACGCGTGCTTGAGGGCTCCACACATGTCTTCCCATAGGCCCGGAACAACAGACCTTACGTAACTGACTCGTTCCGAGCGTTCGGGTCACCGCGGAACGGCCAAATTTGTCGGGTGTGCTGTATGTACTCCCTGAAGGTTCAACTTTGTCTTAGCCATGTCCGTTTCCGGGAGGGTAACTGACCATTTCATGCTTAGATTGTATATTTATGTTTCATGACGCTTGTCTCCTTCTCCTTTGACTTGCCTGAAAGCACTGAGTAAAAATAGGGACTTTCATAAATCCGGGATATGAGCATCTTCGATTCTCCCCACGTTACGGGTCTTGGCAGGTACCCGCTATCCTATGGGCAGATACCATGTTCCAGTCAGAGGTTGTCCAAAAGTTGTCGGGTGAGGCGGCACAAAATGATCTCAACGTCCTGACGAAAGTGCTCCGCCAAGTGGCAGGAACAGCCATTGGAATCGAATGGCGGAAGGGAAGGGAACAGCTCTCAAGAAGGCGACCACGGGAGGTAGGGCGGGAAAGAAACACCTTGAAAAGTGGTGAGCAATGCCCTTGAAAAGTACCACAAAAGTTTGAAATCCATGCCGCGAAAAAAGCTAGTGTAGCTGATTGAAACACACAATTGAAAAGAGGCCGGGGCATTTGGAGTTGATGGGCATGCCCAAGCACGGTTTCCAAAGCCTGAAGAAGTATGCCCTTTGAAGTATACCCTTTTTGTACTTAAGCTGGCCACGCGTTTGTGTTTTAGGAGAACAATAGGAAACAAAAGGCGACTTCACCCATTTTAGGGCTTCCAATGTGTGTGTGTGTGTGTGTGTTTGTGCGTTCTTGAGGGTATTCTTTCTGGATTGGGAGTTCTCGATTTTGAGACAAGCCCAAATCCGGATTCTGAGTCACATACTGAATTGGAGGAGCCCATCCACTCGCCAGGTGTGCCTGGCTGTGTGGCCTCAGTGCTGCTGCTTCGGTGCCTGCAGCCTTGGCGGCTGCTGGCGCACCTCGGCAGATTCTGTTTTGCCTTGAAGCCAATCCCAGAAAAGGCACACCATGTCGCACCCAAACAGACAAACGCAGAGCAATGGACGCAGTGGATCCAATGCTGATTGAGACAAGCACTAGTTTGGGTGGGATTAGAGTCAGGCTGGAAAGCCACCATGAGGAAGCCTTCAGGGACCTTTGTGATACCAGAGCTGCGGCACTCAAACAATGCATGAATTGAGGAGGGGCATGGTTTTAGCCATTCCCGGGGTTGAGAAAGGCGGTTGTCTCCAAATAGGCGGAGGGGGAGGTGTCTGATTTTGTTTCTTCTCGAGAACAAACACGCCCAGACTCATTTGTTTAACAGCCAAGGACAGCAGAGGGAGTTGCAAATAGGGGAGGACCAGGTGGGTGCAAGCGGTGTCATTGTTCCTCTGTGATGAGGAGTGTTTTTTGGCGCTTTGGCAAAGACCTGTCGCACTTGCTTTTCTAAGTAAGATCTGTCCTAAAAATGCGGAAATGGGGACGAATCCCAGCCTGACGGGAAGAGCCTGTTGCATTTGGGATGGGCTTCATGGGTTGCCCGGTGCCTGTGCCGACACTCGAGGGGATGTCCAGCCGTTTTCTCAGCCTTCCCAAGGCTTCTCCCAGCGCAAGGCTTCACTTGGTTCTGGTGTATTCCTGCATAGCAGCCTTTGCAAAGTGGGCATCCACCTCAGGTGTCAAAAGGTTGTGGGTACCTGGAAGACAGCGCACGTATACAGTGGCCCCCAGATGAATCAATCTCAGTTTTTTGGTCAAGCAAACTAACACCCCAGAGGGTCACTTGGAGTAAGTTGGGAGCAAGCAGGACACACATCTCCCAGGTTCTGGCTCCTGTGCACATCCCTGAGCTGTCTCAGTATAAGTGCATGCCCCAGAGAGATGTTTTGACCAGGGGTTCAGGGCTTGGAGCATGTGGGGCGGGATCCCGGGGCCCCTTGGTTGTCATCCCCGCATACGAATAGATTGATTTGTCTCCAACATATCACCTATAGGGGTACCCTCTGCAAAACATGCGCATTCGCCTTTGTTGCTTGTGGAAGGGCCCTGGCACAGCTATAACTGGTTTAGAACCTGAAGTGGAATCGTGTTTTTCTTGACCTTTTTGCCAAGATATGCTTAAGACCACTGCCCTTCTTCGGTGAGTTTGACTTTGGAAAAGAACCGAAGAACCTGAAAAAACAGGCTTGTCAAAGGAAATCCTGAATCCTTCCCTTGGATTTCGAGAATACAAACGGCCCCCTTTGTAGTGGTTTGAAGATTAGCATTGGTCAAGGCTCCCATTTGCCTGAAAAACAAGGAGCCCCTTATAGTGGAACTGTATTCCGAATTCACATGGGAGATTCCCGCGAATCGCGGCAGCTTGCTTCCAAGGTTGTTTCCAGCCGAAAGTGGGGGAGATGAAATTTAGGAAAGGTGGCCCGACAAATAAGGGAATGGCCAATTTGTTTGGCAAAGGAAATTCAAACTCCTCCCTCAAAGGAAATTTGGTGGAATTCGTTAGAGGGAGCCGCTTGAGTTTCACTCCCCTGCGGAGCCACATGGAACCTCGCAAAATCTACATTCGTAGAGAAATCTCCTTTCGGGATCCGATCCCCTTTCAGGCTGCACGCTAGTTTGAACAAACAAAGCAAATTAGCCAGAGTGTCAAGGGGCGCTTTTGTTCCAGTGTTGGAAGAGGCTTCACCCCCAACAAGCCAACGGAAAAGCAAGCCCAAAAGAAACCAAAGGGACATGACAAGCAGAATCCGCAGAACTGAAACCCCAATCGATCTTTCCCACTTGAAAGCAACAAACAGTTTCGTTCTTAACGCCAATTTCAACAGGAAGCTTTGAGGTCTCATCGAGTCCGGAGCACAAGGGCCTTTGCTGGCGGCCGCTTGCGTGTGTTTTTTCAACAGCGCCCGGAGCCCCAGAGCCCCGGAGCCAGTCTGGTCCGGGGGTCGCGGCGAAGCGAGCCTTGGGCACGGGTTGCCTCCGAATCGAGGGGAATCCAACTGGACTCTTTCCACTACCCTCAAAAGGGAAGAGAAAGGGCACTGGCAATGGTCCGTCTCCAAATGTCTGCAAGAAGCTCTCAGCTGGTCCAGGCATGGGGGATGGTCCCAACCTGAATGCGGGGCGGCCTTTTGCCATCCCCCTCTGTTAAAAAAGAGCCTGCCTTGTTTGGAACCCTTTGTCAGGACCGTCCCCATCAAACCTTTGCATTTGGGGGGTGTTTTAAGAGGTTTACAGTAAACAGGTTTGATGTAGGACCTCGCAAAAACCCGGTTAAATGAACTCCGTTCTGAAATGCCAAAGACTACCTCGCGTGTTGACCCTCACCTGAAAATTACATTTGTAGATTATGGTCCATACTTAGTGAAAGTCAAAACGTGAAATTGTGCCACTTGAGAGGTCCCATGAGAGTGGATCCCTGGATTCGAAAAGCAGAAATCCAAGTCATAGGAGGACCTTCCCCCAGAGTTGGGCTTCCTTCTCTGGACGTCGCACCTTCCTGCCTGAAGTGGAGACAAGCCCGAGGGAGGTCTGTTAAACCGCCCTTAGCTTCGAGGATAACAAAAACACAAAACAGTGTTTCTCGGTCTCCCAAACTTGTGCGAGTGGACATCCGGGACTGTCCTTCGGATATGGAATCCCCCAAAAGGGCATCGTTTTTTTTTTGGGGGGGAAGCCCCTTGAGAAAGCTCCGAAAAAGGGCCACCGTGTTTTCACCAAGAGACGAGCATTTTTATGCGCGTCAGCGAGGTCTCCACTGGGGTCTTCAACGTCTTGACCACTGTGCACCTCGGCGAGCTGGGTGCTGCTTTGTTTGGGATAGCCGGAGAAACACAGCCCCAATCCCAATGCGCCAGTAGCCACCAAGTAAGGCCGATTAGGGGCTATTAGCGTTTCTTTTGCCTTGTGTTTTCTGGGGGTGCTGGACATATGAATATGGTCACCACATACTAAAACGGTGCAGAAACCGCACTAAGAATAGAACACAGTATGCAGACAACACAGACAGTCGCTAGATACATCACACTTGGGCCTCCACTAGCAAAGAGTTACACGTGTCTGGAACTGATATACCAGCTAGACATATATATATATATATGAATCATATATATATATATACATATGCCATATGCTAGACACGTGCTAGGCAAATGCTAGACCAATGTCAGACAAATAGTAGACGTCTAATAGAATTGCACCGGACAAATAATCAGGTTTGAAGCAGCTGCAACTAGAATCAACTTTCATTAGACAAAGCTGTAATAACGACGTGTATGCCGGAAATATTGTAGGCATACTATGGACACACCAAACATATGCTTGGTTTCTCGTTCAGTTTCCACCCATGTTTGGAGGATGCCAACTGGTTTTGACACAGGACAGTTTTCATGTCAGACTTGAGCTTTGTTTTCAAAAGACATAGTACCCCAACACGTGCCCCACAAGAAATTGAATACTTATGCTTGACTTCCCGCTTTTCTAGTGCTAAGTTAGTGAGTGTCTGCCCAGTTTGGCTCTCCTTTCCAGACTGCCTCATTGATTTTGGTGGTCCCAAAGTGTTGATTTCCTCTCGGCATGGCCCTCAAACTGGCCCTGTTGAGGTGCATGTCCTGACCCGGGCGTGTGCAGGTGGGGTGCGCCTTTCAGCCCCTCTCTGCGACCCTTCGCCCTGGGAGCGCTCTCTGCCGGGAAGCCAAGAGGGGGATTCCGGGGTTGCGTTGCAAAGGAACAAGCCTTTTTTGAGGGTGTCCCAAAAGGAGGTTCCTTCAAAAAGGGATGTTCTTTGTTCATGGCATGTGAATGCACAGATTGCTAAGGGGGGCTCAATGACTACTAATTTATTTGTTGCTCCCATCTTCTTCAACGATCCACCACAACCTGTTCCAGTTGTTTGGGCCCCGTGGTAAATGTTGATGGTTTGAAGGGTTTGCGGGGTGGGTCCGGCTGGGGGGTTGAGGATCATCAACTATAGATGTTTGGGGGCTTGCAAGCTTGCTAGGGGGTCCTGTGCGATTGAAGGGTTTAGGATGTTTTACAGGGGCTTGGTGGGGCGAAGGATCTCTGTTGATCTTAGTTCAGCTTGGCAAACCATAGCGCAGACGGGTGTATTTACGTATTTGCATATATAGACAGAGGGGTGTGTTTACTATATCGCTTGATTAGACAATGGTAAACCCAGCCCCGAGCCGAAGTCCAGATCATCCCCCGTCGAGCCCCGCAGGTGGCGCTGCGCGTGGGCTCTATCTGCGCTCAGTTCGTGGATAGCGCGTTGCTCTCCAGCCACAAGGCGCGAGCTTTCGGCGAGCCGTCGCCGAGCTTGCGCAAACCAAGTACTCGTAGAGGAATCTTGGAGGGAGGTTAGCAGGTGGCCGCTTTTTGTTTTTGTTTTTGGCTGGGAAGCAAAGGGACAACGGCGTCCATGGTGGTTTGGTTTATCAACTTCAAGGGAAGGGGTATTTGCTGGGACTACAGGCTTTCAGAGCTCTTGAGATATTCAAATGAACTGCAGAGTCAAAGCAATTAGCAACTTTGTTGTAAAGGCTGCGGCAGTGTACAACTCGCCCCCCTGCTAACAAACAACGCGTGAAACGGCTTTGGGAGACTCTGCAAGCCTGAAACTTGTTTCTTGCCCCACAACCCGTCGGAAAACAACAAAAAGAAAAGAAAGGACGCCTGGCGATGCCGGGCAAACCGCTGTTGTGCAGTTGCCCTTCCCCCCGGCAGGAAAAAGCAAGACATGGTGTGTCAAGCTCTGAAACAGTATGGCCATGTATGTGTGAACATAATTAGTACCTTCCGTTGGACCATATGCAACGCAGACTCGCTAAACCTTGTTTTGTTGAAGAACCTCCTCAAAACACTAATGCCATTGTTAGTTCACACGTATTTAAACTACGCTTCTCTTCCCGCCGGGTGGTGTAAAAGAAACTAAAAAAGCTTGATCCCCACAGAAAACCGCGGGACAAAACCGAGTTCCTCAAGTACATGCCGCCTTTGAAATGCCATCGGACATGGAAACACATACATCGGCAACAACTCAAATGAAACAAGACCTTCTTTTTGTTGGCCATATTTTCTGGATGATTCTTAGGAAAGAAGAGATATTTCTGTGCAGTTGAGGGCTCTTAACAAATCCCAAGCTCTGAGCAGCTGCGTAACAACGAGGGCCCGCGGAGGCGAAAAATGCATGCGCGAAAGCGCGCGGCATGTTGAGATTATCCTGGCGTGCCTTTCGTGCACGTTCCTGGCTCGGATTTGAACGGTGCTCACAGGATAGCAATTGGTTCAGTGCTCTTGGTCACTTCGAGCCTTCAGCTCATTCTGAAAACAACACATGCGTATGGCGGAAGCATCACAAACAGCCCGAAACCAAAGCTCAAACCTGCAAGGTAAACCCGAAGCAAACCCAACACGAATCCACAGCCCGCCCAAAAATCGGATAAACCCCACCCACCTTAATCCCAGCCGAAACAGCAGCTCCAGCGGCATAGCCAAACCCAACACGAAATTGAAGCCCACACAAAAAAGTGCAACAGAAACACCGAACACCGGCACCAAACCCACCTGAACCAGCCTGCAAGAATCCCAAGCCTGCGCCACGCGCGCAGCCAACCTTAAACACAGCCGAAGCCAAAAGTTAAGCCCACCTAACACCCGCCCTCAGCCCAGCCGAAACCAAAGCTCAATGCTTCAAAACGGCGCTGGGAGGAATCGAGCCTGGGACCCTCCACCAGTCACGAAGTCGGATAAAATTCGGCTTGCTTTTTGTTGGTTTTTGGTGCAGACAACAAAGTTGTTGACATTCCAGGGGTTGCAAAGGGATCACCTGGTGTTGCTTTTACCCTTTGGTTTTAACCAGTTTTGACCTGGTGATTTGAGCCGAGGCTGGTAGGCTTCCGCTTGCGGTTCAGTGGCATGCCTTTTGAAGTGTGGGACTTTTTGTTGTGGGTGAGGCCCCCTTTGATGGGAGGGTACCCTTTTTGGGGTGGTTTATTCGGAAACCTGAGGGACACCATCCATTTTGGCGGTTCTCTTAGAGACAAATGCTGGGATCCCTTTCTAGGAAGTCAAGATGATTCCCAGGATTTCAGTTGCACTCTCAAACACGTCCACAAAAACGTAGTTGCAACTTGTACGAGCAGCCGAGAGCAGGGAGTTGCTAGTTCTAAACAAGCAAATGGGAAGTGTCGCTTGGCACCAAGGACGCTTGCGGGTACTCTTTCACTAAGATACCTTTGCCCTCTGATCGAGTGCACAATGGCTGATTGACCGCTGGAGTCCTTGTTTGTGTTTTCCCTCAGGATATCTTTAAGACACCTGCTTTGGCGCCCGGGTTGTCCAAAGACGTCCTGATTTGGGTGGAAACATGCCTCCTGCAAAACGTGGAGTCTGGATTCCTCCAAGCAATTTGGCGTCGGGCATGGAAAGTATGTCTTTCAGGGGGCGGCATTTGGGATTTGTTTAGCTACCCACAAGGCTCATGACTTCATACCCCCAAGAAAGATCGGGAGCCTGAGGGTCGGCGTCAATCCCGTGGCATCTTCCAAAGTGGAAGTTGCTTAAACTTCGATATGGGGCCTTTTTGAGCCGAGTTGATTATGAGTGGCATCAGGTGCCGGAGATGACACTGCTGCCGGCGGCGCCTTGGACATAAATCCGACCACCCGGATCGTCAGTGGGTTTTCGCCCAGCAACTGTGGCTGGTTGTAGGCTTTAATCTGGGCAAACAGCGGCAATCTGGCGATCAACGTTGTTTTGTTTATGTTCGAGTGTCTAATGAAATTCTTTCCCAGTTGCTTTGGAAAGTTTCTGTAATACTGATCTGAAGGGTCACCACATTCAACTGCGTCAAGCTGAACATGATTCTGGGGGTCTCAAGATCGCTTTTGAACTTGGGGATGTAGACGTCGAGAGTGTCACTCTGGAGCCAGTAAAAGCCGTCAGAAGCCCAATCATTTTGTGGGTGACTTGGTCTTGCCCAGGGTATGAGGAGATGAGGCGTGCTGTATGTTGCTTATTATTGGCACATGCAGTCTACCTGTTTGGACGTAATCCAGAACGGGGAATCCACCCCATGGCTGCGTTCCTCCGGGAAGCCTTCTTCCCACTGTTGACACATTGAGGATGTGTTTCTGCGTGAGTCTGAGGTTTGATTGAGGAAGACAGGGTTGTTGGGAGTCAAGCAGGCAAACAGTTCGAAGGGAATCCACATGTACGCACTGGCAAATTAACACTGAAGGTCCCCAAAAGGAGACTCCTCTAAATCGGATAGCCGTTTGGGTTCCCCACGTGTGTGTTCCTCCTTTAGTACAGGAGGTTTCCTCTTTGCCATTTCCTCATGCCGAGAGTGCACGAGATTGGCAGTCGGGTTCCCTCATGTTCCATGTTGACAAGGGGAGTAAAGCGCACCATTGTAGGGTGTTGGGATGGTAGGTCCTTGTGATTTTCCTGGTGCTAGTATGACGGATTTACTCATTGCGCCTGCAGAAGGCTACGTGTACGCAGCATTGGGCGAACTTGGTTTCTAACATCTGCGCCTGCAGAAGGCTACGTGTACGCAGCATTGGTCGAACTTGGTTTCTAACATCCGCGGACCCATTCAAAAGTGTATCTAAACTGACTGCACTGTTGGCTAAATGTGTTGATTTGTTGTTGTTTTCTCTTGTTCGTTGCAAGAGGAAACTAATGTTGATTTTCCGCCGCCCTGCCATCAGCAGTGATGAGGAGATGTTAAAACAACAGCGGTCTCAGCACAGTTCAGCAGGAGCGG